>BPLR01017531.1:0-33124 GCA_021605095.1 Caerostris extrusa
ACATTTTGTTTGTTATTGGAAACAAAAATTGTTGATAGTTATTCGTAAAATCATCACACAGTTAAAATATACTAGTGCATTTTAAACGTATGATTTTATTTATTTTATTAAAAAAATATTATGAAATAAACTTTTTAATAGTGTGCTTATGATCTCTTATAGCGTTATTAATTAAACATCAAAATTACATTTTTTATTTACATTATCTGATGACCAATGCTATATGTAGAATTATTTTCACCTTAATAAGCCAAGACATGATAAGAGTAGAACAAGATATCACTGCCATTCTTGTGTTAGATGGTCTATTGGATTAGAAAGTAAAAAATACATGTGATTGATGAATAAACAAAGGATATTGTGTTGTAATAGTTTTATACATGGAATACTAGTTATGGTAGTTATGTATTTTACTATTAATATAAGAAAATTATAATATTTATATTTTTTTAATATATTATTTTCTCGTTAGAATAAGCAAGATTTTCATTTATTTAATTGAGTTGAAGATTAAGTTCCACTTTACTATGCATGTTTTTAATGGATTTCTACAGCAATAAATGTTAAACAAAGGGCTTAGAAAAGAATTGTTTTTAAATAATAAATTTTGCTAATCGGATCATACAGTGTACTATTTCGAAGCTGCTAATGTATATGATATTTTTGGGGCAATAAAGGGGAATATTTTTATTTAATTAAGCTAACACATTAAGTTTATGATAGTGAAGCAGATCAAATGATTTTGCTAGATCTGTTAGGAACATATTTTTTGAAATATTCAAAATAAATATTTTAAATTTGAGAAAATTTAACTAAAGATTCTCTTTTCATTTCGAGCAAATTATTAATAAAATATATTTATTTATCGTGAAGGTAAATTAAAGCAAAGGTAAGGAATTTACACACTAAATCACAAACTTATCTTTCTTTTTCTTGGAATGTAATAAAAGACAATCTTAGAAATTTTAAAATTCGAGAAGTCATGACTTGTTTCACCAATCAATCATTGTTTTTAAAGGTACTGGAGATATAAATGCATACTGCAAACATTTTATAGAAAACTGATCTCAAGCGTTCTGACGGTTTTTTAAAGGTTCAGTTGCAAATACTGCCGTGGATATTTCACCACCGATGAGTTTCGGATGATATGGAGGCGATCTCATTCACTTTAACTTTGCTTGTTATCCTGGCGTACTCAATAGGGACTTACGCGTTTGCGATTTTTCTTACCCTTTATGTACTCTAAGTCTAGCGCCGTTCGTTACGTAGAATTATCCTCAAACGTAGTCTGCGATGCGTTCTGTACATTATTCAGTACCTCTAATGTGGAAAGTCCCGCAGACGCATTCAAACTCGAAGAAAAGCTGTTGCTTGTTTTAGATAAGAGCACACATGACTTACCTTGCTAAACATCTCTGAGTCAAAATGATGGTTGTTAACTCTGGCAGCGTTGGACGGTTTTTCTGACGGTCCTTTTCCTTTTTGAAAATTTTCGTTTGGATGTCTGATCCTTTTTTCACGCAGTGGCACTAGCCAAATTTGTAGGTACTACTGGGTTCAATAATGTCGCATGAGTATCTACTACCAGCTCTACGTACGGTAGAAGAAAATGAACTTTTTTGAAAGGAAAGTTTTTCAGTAGAAATTTTAAATTGATTTGAAAAAAATATGAAAAATTAAATGGCATCAAAAAATGAAAAATACTTGAAAATATGACTTATACAGTATGCATTTTATATCTTTAAAATGTTTTCTATTCTATATATATATATATTCATTTAACGATAATAACGTTTTTACGAATCAAGATATTTCTCTTAACTAGAGGAAATCCTATCGTGTTCTTACCTTTATATGGATGCCGTACAGGTTTCACTGCAAAATAAATGAAATTACTGAGACGCATTATTTTTCTTGTCCGGATTAAAATTAGATGACTTTTATCTAAAATTTAAAAATATATTTCGATATATGTTTTATCATTTTCATTTCAACATTTTACATATCTTTTTAAAACATTAAGCGATAATAATGTATTATCAGAACAAAATAAATTAGATAGAAAATTCAAAACTGAAAACTTTTTAATCATACAAACTGGTGCTAAACACATGTTTATTTACAACTCATTATTAGGAATTTCAATATACGTTAGGTCTTTACATCAGGAGATAAAAAACAAATGCAGTCTACTCATTACGTTTCTCAATACCACATGCAAACCAAAGAAGCCAAGATAAATGGACAGCCTTGGCCTTTCATCTATTTCTCATTAGGGGATCACTACTTATGTGATTCTGGTTGTAATTCATAACATCAAGTAATTAACCGCAACAGCTGCAAGGTAATAGAGTTAGCGTAACAACCGATTGATTAGAAACGGTTTAATACAATCCTTGCCAATACTCACCTTTGCGGGTTACTTTCTGTTTATGGATTCGTTTTTCAAATTGAATGCGTAAAGTATTTTGCAATTTTAAAGAAGTGATGGTATCCGTATTTAAATATAGAACTGATGGTGGAAACATTGTATAAAATCTGCGGCTAAATCCCTTTGGGCATTAACTGTATTGTTTTTAAATTCTATAGCTTCAACTGATAGTATTTATATTTTCTGTATTGTAACGTTATATAAAAATAATAACAACATCATAATCCTTCAGCATAATTTTTTAATTATATTACATTATAAATACATATGAAGAAACACATATAAGGAGAAATATAGAAATGTAAACGCAAAATACTTGTGCTTTTTTTAAAATTCTCTCTAAAGTAAGAAGAAAAATTAAGTGGTAATGTGTAATTGTGATATGAATGTGTTGCTGAAATTAATCGTTTCAAAATTTGAAGTGCAGTTTTACACCATATTTCGTTTTTAATTAAGCATGCTTCTCCTTGAATATTCTCAAGAAATCAGTTTAGAATTATAAGAAATTCCTCTCTCATAACAACTGATTGGTAGAAAATGTAGTCAAATGCATACTGAAATGTTAGAAAATCGGTGCATAAATATTTTAAATGGGGAAAAAGCATAAAGATAAATATGAATATACAAAAAAAATATTTTCTAAATTAAAAAATGTGATGATTCAAAGAAAAAAAATTTAATATTCGTAAACTTAAAAATATGAATGACAAGAAACATGAGTGGTATTTTTAAATTTTAGCTGGATCTATATTAAGTAATTTATCCTTTTACAATCCACTTACAATAACCTTTGGAGTCTACAAATTTAAAAGGTGCTCTTATAGATGTAGACACATAAACTTTAAATTTTATCAAACCATTTAACCTAAATTAGGACTGCAAAATAGTAAAATTTATTATATCTATGATATAAATTTATTTTAAAAGTTAAACTGATTTCTCTTTCAGCAAATAAAAAATCAAGGAATTTCTAAGTGGTTAAAAATTAATAAGAATATTTTCTTATAGCACAGTTAACCCAATTCTCGCTTGTAAGCCAGTTTTTCCCATTTCCATCTTTGGGTTTATTTCTAAATTAAATAGACGTAAAGCATTATGCCATGCTGGCATTCATCTTGTGGGATGGAAGTGGATCCGGAAAAGGATAGGATTTCCCTTGTTTGAAGGTCTCATTTCCCGGATATTCCAGTCTTGTTCAAAGGTATCCGGAAGAAATATGGCAGCCGGATAAGTGCTGAAACACGTTTAATAACCGCGGTGATGAATTTTGGTAGGAGGAAGTTGGTTCTAAGTTGTTTTTCTCACCCGCTTTTGGGAGAAGCGCGACTGAGGAAGCACTTTCCATCGTTGAATAGAATATTATGTTGCCTTGGTGAATTTAATTTTTCTAATTTGCTGTATCATGAAGTTAACGTTATTTTCAACAAAATATATTTTGTATATTTTTTTTATTTTCATTTTTATGATACAGAATAAAAATACAATCCATTTCATGATTTAAAAAAATTAAACTAAATATTTAAAAAATAACCAATGCCCTTTTTATTAGCTTCACCTATACATGTTTTATGTTTTAAAAAATAATTGAAATTATTTTTCCCCTGGAGATCTGTTTCTTTATACTCTATTTAAGCTGCAAAAGAGCTGTTACAGGCATCTTTCAGAAAGAAAAATTATCTATTATATTGATTTCACCTGAATGTTTTGTTTGTTTGTTCCTAAAAGTAAAAAAGTCATAGTTTAAAAAAATACGCTTTTAGAGTTAATCAAATTAAAAAAGTAAAAATTAATTAATAGTTTTAAAAAAAATAAAAAAATGCGCTTTATTAATCAAACTAAAACGTAAAAAAATTAATTAATAGTTTAAAAAACTAAAAAAAAGTTTGTTAATCAAAAAATTAAAAAGTAAAAAATTTTTTCTAGAATAAAAATCTGACGAGAAAATAATGTCACTGTTTAGCGTGATGAGAGATTTCTTTTCAAAATATAGAATGAAGAAAATTATGATATATTTTTTAGAGTGGCATTCATTTTCTCGTCAGTTAGTTTATTCTTATGTTAACAATTATTTTTTTTACTTTTGATATTTGAATTAACACTAAAATTTTTTAGTTTTTTTAAACTATTAAGGGAAGCAATTTTTAGATAGAGCCATGATTTATCATTTTTTGGAATCCAATAGTCATGTTTATATTTATAAGTTTCAGAAAAATTGCGCAGAATAATTACGTTTATTTACTGTGTCACTGAAAGTTTGCTAATTTTTTAGCTCGTTGCGATTAGTGATGAGAGATTTCATATACGAATGAAGGACAATTGATATTATTTTTGAGGGGATGGGCTTTGAAGCAGCATGATATGAATCCATAATACCATTTGTAAGGGAAGCAACTTTAGAGTCTAGTTCTTGAGGAATAGAAATTTTTATGAGAAAATAGGAAGTATAATTGTGCAGAATTGAATTAAAAAGAGCCCAATTAGTTTTTAACATTACGATGGTTGAGATTATCAATAGTATGGAATTAAATATGGAAGTTACCAACGACTGGATTATAGTCAGTAGAAAGTTCAGAAATGAAATTAATGTCCTAATTGCAGTAGAAATTGTTAGTTAGAACAAGGTCAATTGTGGAGGCAGATCTGAGACCAAACGAGTTGGAGTAGGTCGATCTAGAATGCCAAGTCCTAGGTCACTTGCAAAATTTTCAAGAACTATACTGGAGCTATTAGGAGCTTTCAATCCCCAGGAAAGGTGATGGGCATTAAAATCTCCTTGTAAGATGATAGAGTTGTTAATAGAGAGAAGAAGATTTAGATCAAGTTCAAAATGGGATTCCGAAATTCTAGTAGGAACATAAATGGAGCCAATAGTGAGACGAGAAGGATTTGCAAGATGAATGTTAACAAGAGTGCATTGAATGGAATTAAGGGCAGGGGAGAAGATAATTGTTTAAAAAATTTTATGAATATAGAAGTGCAGTACCGCCATAAGGAAGAAGGGATTGAGGACCATCATTTCAATGAACAGCTGAGGAATAAAAATATTTTTGGAAAAATTAATATGAATAGGAGAAGGATTAAATGAGGCTGATGACTATCAATGAAGTTAGTAAATGCGGTAAGAACATCCATGATAAGATGATAAGGTGATATTTTACATTAAAAATTTTATAATAAATGAATCTTCACTACTACTATATTAATTTATGAAATATCACAATGCATCTCTCTATTTTTTTATCTTTTAAAATGAATTTTTTTATTAAATGAAAGAATTTTGTATCAATGAATTACTAATAATATTTTACCAATCCCTTTATTTTCCTAGTAGTTAACTTACAGAAAGCAGATAACAGAAAGTAGTTCCATTTCTGCTATAGGAATGATTACTGCTTTGAAAGCGATTAGATTTCGTAGAAATTTTCTCAGGAGTCATTTTTTGCAGTTAAACAGCCTTAATGCAGTTTTCGGGGAAATTTGAATGTGATATACTATGGCTGAAACTATCTATGAAAGTTCTTTCAGAATTTATCTTGGAATCTTTCTTTACTGTACATTTTCTGGTACTTTCGAATCAATATGGTAATGAATTTTCATGGTAAATAACAGAAATCAAAATAATTGGCGAAAAACAAATATTTTTTACATAAACAAACAATATAAATAGCATTATTCAATACCTGAGTTATTATCTTCATTTAAACATTTATTACGATAATAATTAAATTAAAACCTTAGAAATAATTTACTGAGCAACTTAGAAACACTCGAACATATCATCAATTTCAAGTTCAATATAAATGCTACTATTCTTGCGAATTCCTGGAATTTTCTGGAAATTTTTTATTCGGTCTGTTGTAGAACATATCATTCACAATATGGTTTTACTTTTTCATCTAATCAAGATCTACTTTTGTAACTATACCGTTGATTTAACTTTTTTAATGTTGCAACAAACAATACCCCCTGATGACGAAATTTGATTTTTTTCTGATATTTTATATTTATCATCCTTCACAGATGTCGTACCAAGTTTTATTTTTCTGCTAAATCACCTGCCACTGTAATATACATGCATAACTATATTGAGAGATTATAATTTTACTTCTTCTACAATTAATTTCAATATTTTAAACTTTTATTTGTAAAGCCTTTATAAAATATGTTGGCCTTTCTTTTGTGATTTTCTACACAAGACAGCCATATTTACAGTGTCACCATTATGGCTTTTCTTTACACTTTTCAACCACCCAGTAGACATACCTTACACTCTAGCAACAATAATTGAAAATTACAGGATTGTGTTATAAGCGTACGATATTTTCTTTAATATTAATGGTATTCATACTATTGAATCTCGTAATTTGTCTTGCTTGGTAAACACATTTAGTTTCTTTAATATTTCAAGATTAACTACCACAAAAAGATAAAATTTGTAAACCCTTCAAAAGTACCTTTAAATATATTATTTTATGTATTGATAAACACTGTAAACATTTTAGTATTTTTATAATATTTAAATGGCTTTCCTGAATAATGTAGAAATCTATATAAAACATCTTTAACAGTTTAATATGTGTATTGACATACTGAATAATGTAGTTGTTAAAAATTATAGATTTATTTGATTCGACACTATCTTGTGAGTAACCCTTTCATAATGTTTTTCATACAAATATATTTCGATTTAAAATAATCACTTAATTCAATTCAATTTTTTACACGTAATATTATTTTTAATGAATTTCATGGTGATTCGTACAAAAAGAAAAGGAATCTAAATAATATTTTAGAGATTAATTTAAAATTAGGACATTTGGATAATTTATAGATGAATTCTAGAGAAATACTGAACAGATTTATTAAAACAAGTAATGTAAAAAATTTTTTTCTTAAAATCAATTCCTACTTAGGTCAACAAAGAGTGACCTAAGTAGGAATGGTCTTTAAAAAAATTGGTGACAAAGATTTTAAGGAGAGAAATCGGAATTGAATCCAAAGCATAAAATTTCTTAAATTTTATTTTTGAGAAAAGTCTTTCATTCTAACCACTAAGACACAACTGCTAACGCACTCGCGACAATCATTTGGATAATGATTTTCGAGACTGCGTTAGCAGTTGTGTCTTACTCAACAAAATTTTCAAAACATTATCAACCAATTATTGATTTTCGCAAGAATTGAAAGCCTGTTGGTTTCAACTTTCATTACAAACTGCTAAAACTCTATTTAAAAAGTATTAAAAATTATTTGATCAATTAAACTTAATCAATGAATTAATATTTGAAAAACTGTATTAACATCAAGTGTCATCCACTTCAAGGTTAAAAAATGTATTTGAACTTGAGGGGATGAATAAAAAGTATTTTATTAATAATTGAAAATTTGAACAAGATATATATATAGGGAGAGTGTGAGCTAATAGTAGGAATTTGAAAAAAAAGATTTGAGATAAAACTTTTAAAGTTTTTAAAAGTTTAAGTACTTTTTAAAAGTAAAACTTTTTATAGTATATGGTTTTATTTGAAAAAAAATGAGAATATTTAAATTTTATTTAAATTTTTAAAAATGCTTTAGAATGACATTATTTTCAGACATTCACTTTATAATTTTATGAATTATTACAAGATAAAAAGTTTCATAAATTCATAAATTTTATAAATTACATAAAGTATGACTTTGAATGCTAAATAAATTTCATTTCAAATATATATTTTAATTTCCATAAAAGAATATAATATTTTAAAATTACGACTTTACTATCATAAAATTCTTGTATAAAACATAATTTAAAAAACTAATATTCCAACCAACCAAAACCAGTCATGAATAATTTTTTTTTTTTAAATCACCAAATTGAAGATATATTTTATGGAAGACAAATCTTCCCAGTTTTTATTTTTGATCTTTTTTTTTTTCTTTTAATTTATTGAAAGAAATAAAATTGCTTCTATTAAAAATAAATTCTCATTTTCATATTTACATAAATATATTTCCATGCATATAGAGCATGGTATTCTTAAATATAAAAATTAAAAGAAATGAACTAACTTAATATCTACACATTTTTAAGAAAAATAACTTACTTTATAAAACGATTTTCGTTTCATATGAATTTTTCATAAAAAAAAAAGCAATATAAATAATATATTTGAATTAGTTTACACAAAATGATGAAATTGCTTTGATGTTTATTCCACAAATAAATATAGCATATGCGAATAAAGCAATATATTTGAATTAGTTTACACAGAAAGATTAAAATACTTTGAAGTTTATTTCATAAATAAATATTTAATAACGTAAAATAATATAAAAACTTCAATTTGTAGATTTAATATATTTTTTGTCTGCAAAAATTGTATTAATCTTTCTTCTTAATAAGTTGTATTTTATATTACCTCAATATATTTTGTTTGTATTTTATTTTATGAAAAAATCACACCCATATACATATATATATAATATATTTTGTTTGCTATTTTATTTATTATTTTTTTCAGTTTAGATAAAAAAATAAAATAGCAAACAAAATATATTGAAAACTTCTAAGAAGGAAATAATAAAAATCACAATATATATATACATATATATATATATATATTTCATTCTTTTTAATTTTTTCATTTTCATATACTGCTGTATCCAAAAGTAAGACAAATTTTCAATTTAAAATTCCCTGGACTTATGGAATTTCTTATAAGATGGATTTCTCGTTGTTGTTTTTATATTCTTGTGTTCTTGTTATTTTATTGCATATTGTAACCTGTCATTTGAAGTAATATATATATATATATAAAATTTTATTATATTATTTTACCTATATTTTATCGAAATTATATTAAAAAAAAATCATTCCAGAATTTTTTTTTTTTAAGTATCATACACAATTTATTATTGATAATTTTTTTGAATCTGAGCCTTTTCATAATGAAAGTAAACATTCTTATTTACTTAAAAATTTGTATATACGTTTATTACATATTAAGTATTAAAATATATAGTTAATGTTTAACTACTAAACATGTTTTTAAAAAACCAAGAATAGGACATTACTTTTCTGCATAGAAATTCCATTTAAACAAGTGAGGTATCCTAATTATTAACTATAATTTTTTCTTGAGATAAAAACCCTTTACCAAGCCAAAAAAGAAAACAACTGCCTATAATAATTAGTGTTTTTACAGGAATTTTAAAATGTGAATGGAAGTATATTGATGAAAAAAATACGAAAAATTATGAAACATTTCTGCATTTTATTTAATAAAACCAAGTATAGAACATTATTTTTTCTATAGAAATCTTCCATTTAAAACAGGTGATGTATCCTAATTCAAACTGCAGATGTATCTTAACTTAACATCACGAGTGTAATTTTTCTTTTATATGAAAACTTTTACCAAGAAAAAAAATAAATAAATAAAATAAACAAATAAATAATAAAATAAATAAATAAATAAAATAAATAAATAAAATGAATAAATAAATACATAAAACTGCATTTAATGCTTTTGAAGAATTTGAATCTGGCTTGACGAAAAATAAAAAAATTTCTGTGATGTTCTTTACAGCCATGAAGAAAAAGATTCATAAAACATTTTCTCAAGGACATATCTAGAACTGATGAATTTAAATCAATACGGATTTCTGCAATGTTCTAGGAATATGTGATTAGATAGGTAATCTTTAATTTCATCTCTACCCTTGTAGTTGCACATTCTCCTGAGTTTAACGTAAGGTTAATTGGAGACGGAATCAATATTCTTCTTAAGGACTTTTAGGTTGGATACATAAGGGCATGCCCTCATTAGTCAAGGGTGAAAAGACCAAAACTAAAACGTGATATTTGCTGAAACTTTCAAGAGGAATTCCCACCAAGTAATTATGGCAGCCAATTTTTACTTCTGCTTTCAGAATATGCTGAGTTATAGACCTATGCAGTTTCCGACACACTGCATGAATAATAGCCTAAGTTCAGGATTTCGTGAGACAAAATGTGTGACCCAGTTTTGTTGTGTTGCTAAAATTGGGATAATGACAAATTTTTATTTATTGGTAAATTAATTTTCTCCTAAATATTTTGCGTGCCAATTGTGAATGCTTGTTAATCAACTATAATGCTGGATAATTTAAAAATCTGATTTAAAATTAACTGTGTGACTTTATGTTAAATTTAATTATTATTTATATCTTTAGAAATTGTTTAGTAGTTCTGTGTAATTTATTTCTCTATAATGACTAAGCAAAATTTTCTAAATTTCATTTAGAATGCAGCAATTTTAGTAATGTATAAAATGGAGTTACACTATTATTTAGATCATCATCATCATTCAGCAATATCATTATTTAAATCATCACTGGCACAACAGCCCCATGGCGGGCCAAGGCCGTCTGCTTGCTGCCTTATTTCTAAACAGTAGATGTTTTTTTTTACGGGAAAATGCTCTCAGGTCTACAACCCAACGTTCTGCAGTCAGATTAGATCGGGCCCTGTGGTTTAAAATGGATTCCGAAACACAACAAACATCATGGCACCGTCAAGACTACCAAACACTTTGCAGTCAAATTAAACCGAGACCTAAGGTTTAAAAGTGGATTCCGAACTACTACAAACATCCATAGCACCGTATATAAATTGTCTTTATCATGTTGTTTCTTATACCACTAAGTAGATAGCAGCATCTAAACCAAGTCCAAGATTGGAAGGAGAAAAAGGGGTGGGGGGGAAAACTTTTGTTGTGATGGAGCACATTTAAGGTAGAAGTCTGACTTGACTCCGTGACGCTGACTTCTTACGGGTTGGATTGTCAGCCCGGTTAGTCATATCAACACTCATATTAGACTGGGACCTACGGCGTAAAGTAAATTTCGAACCACTACAAACATCCATGGCTCCGCCGTGATTCGAACTCAAAACCTCTGGCACCTAGAGTATTAGTCATTCAGTCATCACGCTAATATTATTGTGATACATTTTGAAAAATTCGACATACATTTATACTTTTAAAATTGAAATTATCAATATTGCCTCAAGTGTTTGCTTATAGTATTTTAACAACAGTTTTTAAATTTAAAAATAATAGGATTAAATCATAAATAACATAGTATACAATATTATAATTTCAATAATATACATATACAATAGACAATAAATAATATAAACTCAATATGCAATAATACTTTAATTACAAATCAAATTCTTGAGAATCATAGCAATAACTCAGATAATTCCAACCTCTTTTCAATTCAAATATAACACACGCGGTAAATCCAAACTAAATCACTATCCCTCTACCACATAGACGGACATACATGGTGGCATGTCTTAACTACAAGAGGAAATTTTACGATTTGTCGTTCGAGACATATCATTCATAATACAAAGATCATTCTGTATTTATGAGCGAGCTTTTCTATCTGTCCTAAAATAAACATTGTGTGTGCATCAAGCATTGCCAGTCACGCGTTTCTGGCTGCTGTTACACCAACTTCCTGCTTGAATGCTTTGAGCGCAAGAAATATTTATCCACCTTCATGGAGAAAACCCGTTGCTAAATAATGCAGCTGTCGTGTTTATGTGGTTGTCTGGGATTAAGGAGTATTCATCTGCAGAATATTCGATGCAACGTTCCGGCAACCCTAGATGTTCGACGTTCGTTGTCAGACGGTTCTTAATAACTTATCGTAAAAGTCGAATATTCTGAAATCCTTCTGGGTTGGACAAATTGAGTTTTAGAACAAGGATCGTTAATTCAGGTTTAAAATTAAACTTAAAATCGTATCGCTATAGATTTCTGGTTTTGATGTAACAGGAAATCGAGATAGATTATCTGATGTGCTATAACATTAATTATATTTTTACAGATATCAATACTACCGTATAGTTTTTAAAAACTTGGGAAATTTAAAGTGGTTTTTGTCTTTGAAAATATGGGGTCCAAACTTTATGAATTTTATATTATATATGAATATTATATACTATATGAATATTAACGATCTTTATTATATGAAAGTTTAAAAGTTTATTAATAACTAAAAATAAATTAAAATTTTTGAATATTAAATGATTAATAAAACAATTCAGGAAATAATTTACAAATTTTATTATTAATTAAACTGAAAATTTTGGCATCGCTATAAGATTTCTTGTATGTTGTAACAGGAAATCTAGATAGATTATCAATGCTTCTAACATTAATTATTTTGGAAATATATTTTTATAGAAATCAGTATAATACGTATTGTTTTACGTATTGTTTGACAATTATAAATAACATAATATACATTAAATTATTGTTTAAAGTTTAAATCAAATTCCTTAAGAATCACAGTAATAACTCAGATAAAACTAACCACTAAATCCACTTTTCAATTCAAATACGTCACACTCAGTAAATCCACACTAAATCCTATCCCTCTAACATAGAATTATATACATGATAGCATGTCTTAAACCAAAAGGAAATTTTACGATTTGTCGTTTCGAGACATATCATTCATAATACAAAGATCATTCTGTATTTATGAGGAAGCTTTTCTATCTGTCCTAAAATAAACATTGTGTGTGCATCAAGCATTGCCAGTCACGCGTTTCTGGCTGCTGTTACACCAACTTCCTGCTTGAATGCTTCGAACGCAAGAAATATTTATCCACCTTCATGGAGGAAACTTGTTGCTAAATAATGCAGCTGTCGTGTTTATGTGGTTGTCTGGGATTAAGAGTAGTATTCTCTGCAGAATATTCGATGCAATGTTCCGGCAACCCTGGATGTTCGACGTTGGTTGTCAGACGGTTCTAATAACATGCCGTAAAAGTCGAATGTTCTGAAATTCTGCTGGGTTGGACAAATTGAGTTTGAGAACAAGGATCGTTAATTCAGGTTGAAAATTAAACTTAAAATTGCATCGTGTACAGATTTCTGGTTTCTGTTGTAACAGGAAATCGAGATAGATTATCAGCGGTCTAACGTTAATTATTTGGAAGTATATTTTTACAGATATCAGTATGTTACATATTGTTTTAAAGTTTGATAAATTTAAAGTGGTTTTGTCTATGAGAATATGGGCATCGAAATTTTATGAATATTATATACTAGTGCATGAATGTTAACGAATCTTTATTGATTATATGCTTGAAAGTTTATTATATTATATTAGTTTATTAGAAAAGTTTTAGAAAGTTTATTAGGAAGAATATTATATTATATACACTCAAGAGCCAAAACATTGTGAATTTTATTACTCGTCTGGATGATAATTTAAAGTAGTTTTGTCTATGAAAATATGGGCATTGAAACGTTTTATGGATATTTTAATATGTATGTGAATATTATTATATATATGAATATTAACAATGATTATATGCCAAAAATTTTATTAATACTTAGAATAATTTGAAAAAGTTTTAATATTGCTTTTACTAAAATAATAGGTTTAAAATTAAATTTAAAATTGCATCGTTCTAGATTTCTGGTTTAAAATTAAAGGAAATCGAGATAGATTATCTGTTTTTGCTGTAACATTATCGAGTGATTATTATTTTGGAAATATATTTTTATAGAAATCAGTTTATTATATATTGTTTAAAGCGTTGGAAATTTAAAGTGGTTTTGTTTAAGAAAATATAGGCATCGAAAATTTATGAATTTTTTGTATAATATATTATATGTATGAATATTATATGCATGAATATTAACGAACCTTTATTGAATATATGTTTGAAATTTACTATCAACTTAATGGATAACTATAAAACCAAATCACATTTTAAGCAATTCTATTTTTAAATTATTTTTAAAAGAAGGTTTTAGCATTATTGCTTTTTTACGTGATTGGGGTTTAGCATTTAAATATTCAGGTGTGGTATGACACTGCTGATAAATGTATCATACTAGACAGACAAGTAAAAGTTTCAGAAAACGGTTCGTCTCTAAAGTACAGTCTGTTGGATAAAACACTTTCATTACGTGCAATGGAATATAAATAAAACAGTCTAGACACATATGGGACACTTTACGTTCGTCCTGTATGAAATTGCCTTCAAGTATATTAAAGTAACCAATTTATTTGTGATCACTATAGACAAGATAATGGCTCTAATTAAAGAACTGTTTAGGTTGATGGTGTTATTTCTGGCAACAAGTCACTATATTAATAACTTATAACAACATTGTTAGGTAATTTCATTGTTTATGGTTATGAATATGAACAAACCTACTTTGGTTATATGCTTAAAGGTTTACTAACAACTAAAAATAAATTTAAATTTTTGATATTAATTTTAAAAAATAAAAATGGTGATTTCATTTGAAATTTAATTAAATAAATAAGGTTAATTATAAAAATATAATTTCAATATTTCAAATTGTCTTGAGAGCGCGATAATTCGTATTTCGTTTATTATATGCAATGGAATATAACTGAAACTGTCTAGACACATATAGGATACTTTACGTTCGCCTTTTATGCTATTGCCTCGAAGTATATTAAAGTATTCAATTTATTTGTGATCACTGTAGACTACATAATGGTTCTAATTAAAGAACCATTTAGGTTGATGGTGGCACTAGGAACAGGTTATTAGATAAATAACTTATAACAATGTTGTAATAGGTGAAAGTTTACTAACAACTAAAAATAAATTTACATCTTCAATTGTAATATAATAAAAGCGTGATTTTCGTTCAAATTTAAATAAATAAATGAAGACAATTTTGAAGATATTTACATATAAAATATTCAATATTTCAAATTGTTTCGATATTGCAATTATATCTGTTACATTTTTTATCAGAGAAGTTGCCTTATATGCTGGTAATTTTATTACTTACTATCAATGCACTTTTTTTTTTTTCTGAATCATTATATTGACAGCACATAAATGAATTACAATCTGTTTAAAATGGAATAGCTATAAAAACAAACTATATTTTAAGCTATTCTATTTTTAGATTGAAGGAGATTTAAGCATTATTGCCTTTTACGTGATCGGGGTTTAGCATTTAAAAATTCAGGTAAGGTATGACACTGCTGATAAATGTTTCATACCAGAGCAGACAAGTAAAAGTATCAGAAAACGGTTTGTCTCTATAGTATGGTCTGTTCGATAAAACACTTTCATTACGTGCAATGGAATATAAATAAAACATTTTTACGTTAATTTAACTGCCTCAAATATTAAAGTATTAATTTATTTGATCATTATTTAAATGTTTCTAATTAAAAATTGTTTTTTATAGTTTTAGCACTGGGAACAGGTTATTAGATAAATAAGTTATTACAATGTTGTAATTAGTTTTATTTTCTTATGATTATTATGGATATAAACGAATACATTAGTTATTTAGTTTAATTAAGAATAAATATAATTTTATATTAAGTTTTAAAATAAATATTTCTGTTCATAGGTAAGTTTTAACATGCTTTAATTATTTATTAAATAAATAAAATTTATTTAAAAATAATTTTTAATAAAATTTATTTTTACAATAATTTAAAATCTAATGTTATTTATTATTTAAAAAAATTATTGTTTTAATTAATTATTTATTTAATTATTTAAAATTTATTGTTTTAATTAATTTTATTTAATTTATAAATTTTATATTAATATATAAAATTTAAATTTAAATTTCTAATTTATTTATACAATTTATTTAAATTTAAATTTAATTGTTTTAGTGTTTATTTTCATTTTTAAATAATAAGAACATTTAAATAGAGGAAAATTTTGCACAATTTTTTTGTTAGTTAAAATTTTTACACATTATTACATGAAAAAAATTATTGATATGAAAAAAAATTAAAAAAATTATTCATTTTAGAAATAATATAATTCCCAATCGAAATATAACAAAATGTTAAATTTTTGAAAAATATATTTTTAAACTAAAAAAGGGGAGAAAAAGTATAATATATCAATGTTCTGCATATGTAAATGTTCCATTTTAAAATATAAAAGTGATTTGTGAGGTTTGTAAATAGACGATATTTAACAGTAGTTGAAAACAAATAGAGATTATCTGTACGTCATTTTCAAAAAGTAAGATAAATTATAATAATTTTACTTGCTATTAAAAATTGAAAATAAATAGCTGAAGTATATTCAAAATTTAAAAAAAAAAATTATTTGAAACAAATAATAATTATAAGTATTAGGATGTTGCAAAAAAAAATTATCAAATATCACTTTAATTTTTTGAGTGTACAGTTTCAATTTATGATTCACTTTAATGGATATAAAACATCAATAAACATTCACTTATAAAATTCAATCCCCTAATACATAAATTGTTTATTTTTAGGATGATATGCTTTTATGACAATTTTTTACTACATTTAACAAATATAACAATTTATAAAATAGTTTATAATATCTATAGTTACTATATATATATAGTTACTATATATATCTATAGTTACTATATAATTAATATATATATAACAAAGTTATAACAATAGTTATAAATAAATAACAATAATAGTTATAAATAAATAATAATAATAGTTATAAATAAATAATAACTTTTTTATAAATTATCAATATTCCTTCAGGAGTTAATACATTGCATTAAAGCATGATGCAAAAAATATAACATTAGTTAAGAAAACGAAATTGTCTAAATAAAATAAATCGATATAAACAAGGAATAAAGTCTTTTGCAAATACTTGCCAAATAATTTTAAATAAATCTACAGTGTAAATAAAATTCTGCAATATTAATATAAAATATTTATGCTTATTCCTAATATATAAAAATAAAATCTCGATTGATTTGGTTTATTGCTCCACGGTCATTTTTTCGCAGTCTTTAGGCTAATTAAACCATGGCCAATAGCTTAAGAAGTACCTAAACTTTTTAACCTTAACAATTAACAAACATCCATACCACGTCAGGAATTCAAGCTGAAACCTGTGGACCAAATGCCAGACCACCGGCCAATCAGCAGTTATACCACTGCATATACTCGAATATACACTGGTGTCCAAAAGTTAAGCATAAATCGTAAAATGCGAAAAAAAAAAAGTAAATATTCGTAAAATTATTCCAAATTTCTTGCGGATATTAATTCGGTGAAGAAGAAACATTGGGTTTATGCAAAACTTTTCAGTCGACTGCGTCCTGCGCGAAACACCTGCGCATGTCGGAACGCAGAGAAACCGATTCAACAGCATAGGCAGTTCAGACAAGTTTCGTGCAACTGCTGTGCGAAGGAACGTTGTTAACCATCAAACAAGGTGAATGATGGCACAAAGACGCCAATTGGACATTTTGCGAAAGTCACAACCCCTAGCCAAGACCGATATCTGGTAATAAGTGCGCGACGTCAGAGGGGCAGTACTGCCAGAGCACTGGGTTCGGCGCTCACAGTCGTCACAGAAATACACAGGATAGAAATAAATAGTCGTCACAGGAATACGAATTTCGAGACAAACTGTTTACAGGAGACTCAATCATGCTGGCCTGTATGCCAGAATACCAGCAGTTTGCATTCCTCACGTCTGCGCATAAACGCGCTCGTTTGAATTGGAGTTTGAAACATCAACATTGAGTGTGGGAGAGTGGGCCAATGGGATGTTCAGAGACGAGTCCCGGTTTAGTCTGAGTAGTGATTCTCGTCGGGTAACGATATGGAGAGAACGTGGAACACGTTTTGAACCAAGAAACATAACGGAAAGACATCCATTTTCCATCAAGGGGAGTAATGGTATGGGCAGGCATCATGATGGATGGCCGCACAGACCTCCATTTCTTTGACACGGGGTCTGTGACTGGTCAAAGATACAGAGACGAAGTTCTTGAGCCTTATGTTCGCTTGTTTCGAGGTGCTGTCGGTCCTGACTTCATATTCATGGATGATAATGCGCCATGTCACCGATCGGTGCTGGTTGATGACTTCCTTGAAACGGAAAACATCCAGCGCATGTCGTGGCTTGCGAACTCCCCTGATTAAAATCCTATCGAGCATGTACGGGATATGCTCGGGTGACAAATTGCAGAACTTTCGCACCCACCAAGCTCCGTTACAGAACTAAAGAGAGCTCTCCAAGAAGCTTGGAACCGTTTGAGTCCACAACTCATTCATCATCTCATAGCAAGTATGGTAAATCGCTGTGCAGCGTGCCTGGCTGTCAGAGGTGACCACACGCCTTATTAAACTGCAGCATCAGTATTTTTTTTTAATATTTTCTTTTCATTTTTTCTTTAAAGTGTGAACCCTTGCTATGCTCAGATTTCTTTCAAACTGCTACTTTGGATAATAAAATTAATTATTATCATTCTTTTGATTTGCTTTCTTATTTTATAACCATTTTACACTCGCATATCACGTTTCCCGCCATTCTGATTTACAGTTCCTTCTTTATTCACATAATTATCAATTATGCTTAACTTTTGGACACCAGTGTATATATATATATATATATATATAATATTAAGATTTTTTTCCAACTTCCATTCAATTATTATTTCAGAAACTAAACAAATAATTTTTTCTCTTTTTAAAATTATATTGCATACAATTTCATTGGTTTTTGTCTTAATTCTAAGAGAATCATTAATCTTATAATATATTTTAATTATTTGAGTTTTTTTTTCTTCAGATTTCAACAGACTTACTCAGAAATATTATATTTTAACCACATTATTCAATGAATTCTTTAAATCATTAATAATAAACTGAACAATACCTATTCTAAAAGTCTGACTGCAAAAAAGAATTCAGATTTATGAGATTATTATTGATAAACAATCAACGTTAATATTTCATTGTACTTAAGCATTTTTAATTAAATGATATTGATATGCATTACGATAATTAGAAATCAATTCTACTGCTTTAGAAATACACGTCATACAGGAATATTCAGAATATTATTATCCTTCATTCTTCATTATTACCCTTTCCACCTTCATTATTATCCTTCATGCTTCATTATTATCCTTCATCAATAATATTATCCTACATCTCGTTATTTTCTTTTAGAAGCATGATATGAAGCTATTCGAAGTAAGTTGTAAATAAAAAGGAATAAATAAACATTAATAATATTTATTTAACACAGAAAGAAAACGTAGCTGTGTAAATGTGGGAAAATTAATATTGAAAAAAAAGAAAAAAAACAATAATTTTAACAGTAAATAACACTATCTTATGTATTTTCTTGAATGGTGGTCCGAAGCCGACTGTCAGATTCCGACACATGAGATGCATGCTATTAGACAGGTATATATAAGCATTCATGGTATGTCCCGGACTCGAACCCGAAATATAATATTAAAAATTAAACTAATTATGGGAAAGAAGACAATACCTCCAAGAAAAAAATTCCATATCCAATCAAAGATTGAACAACTGAAAATAAAAAATAATAAAATATAAATGTTATCTTTATCTTAGATAAAATTGTTATGAAAATCCTTTTAGATAATTCTACAAATGCTATGTTCAACATTGCGGTGATACAAAATTTCTGTGTCCAATTTTTGATGTAATTCCGAAAATGGTAAAGGTACATCTCCATTTCTGGATAAATAGGCGTGGTGTAGTATAGTTTAGAAATAATACGTGAGTGCAGAATTACTAAATGCTAGATTATCATGCTCTTAATAAAGGGTACAAGAGGATATTCTTTTTGAAAACGATTTGGTATTACCATCCCCACCCTATGTATTTTGAAGGAAAATCAGCTCTTTCATTACCAAATATTCCAGAATGTTCGGAATGATATCAGAAATTACTTTTATGTCTAGATTTCTGAGGGGATCATAAATTAGATGGGGTTTGATGGTTCATTTTTTTTATTAAATATACTTATGCAACGCATTTGGATATAAAGTTCATTAAAAATGCTGAAATAATTTGAATGTCAGCCAATTGCAAGTTACCAGATTTATAAGAATATACAACTGTATAAATATTTTATTAATTCAGTAAATGTTTAATACACTTATTTTTCACTAAGGTTAATTGAACACTACTATAAAAAATACATGATTATTATTAATACTTTATCGATCCATATTACGCGAATTTTCATTTAATTGTTATTTATGCTGATATAGTTGGTTCATTATCAATTAATACCATGTTAAAAATAATTCAAATAATATAGAAATCGAAAAATTAAGGAAATCAGCTTTCTTTTACCGAATATTCCAGACTATCAGGAATTACTTTTATGTTTAAAAGAGATTCATCAATAAGAAGGGGTTTGATTATTAAATTTTCTTTACGAAATATATTTAAGTCAACAGTCTAAATATATTTAATTATTAAGTGGATATAAAATTATATACAATTGTGTAAATATTTTAATGTTTCATTAAATCTTTAATGCAATAATTTTTATAAAAGGATGCATAATTACCATTATGAAAATGCATGATTACTATTGACACTTTATCTATTTTTGCTATTTGAATTTTCATTTTTAACTATCACTTGATGCTGATGTAGTTGGCTCATTAACATTAATACCATGTTAAAAATAATTCAAATAGTATGAAATCGAAAATTAAGGAAATCAGCTTTCTCAAACATTTTTACAGAATATTCCAGACTATCAGGAATTACTTTTATGTTTAAATGTCTTAGAGATTCATCAATAAGAAGGGGTTTGATTATTAAATTTTCTTTACGAAATATATTTAAGTCAACAGTCTAAATATATTTAATTATTATGGATATAAAATTATATACAATTGTATAAATATTTTAATGTTTCATTAAATCTTTAATGCAATAATTTTGTATAAAGGATGCATAATTACCATTATGAAAAATGCATGATTACTATTGACACTTTATCTATTTTTGCTATTTGAATTTTCATTTTTAACTATCACTTGATGCTCATGTAGTTGGCTCATTAACTTTAATACCATGTTAAAAATAATTACCTTAAGTAAATTAAAAATTGCAAGTGATATATGAATATTTAGGACATGAGTTACATTAAAAAAATGTTGAAAAGATTTTTTTCTTTGTAAACACTAGAAACAACTGCAACATATCGGATATGAATATGAAAAAAATATTGAAAAGTTCTTTATTTAAGTAAACACCGAACAATACTGCAACATATAGGATATGAATATAAACAAATATTGAAAATATCCTTCAAGGAAACACCGAACAATACTGCGATATATCGGATATGAATATAAAAAAAATAATAAAAAGACCGTTAAGTAAACACTGAACAATACTGCAACATATCGGATATGAATATTAAAAAATGTTGAAAAATCTTTATTTATGCAAAAACACTGAACAATAAATACTGCAAATAAAATGCTAAAAGTAAAAATGTTATTGCATTATTTAAAAAAAAATATAATATAAATATTTCAACTTTCCTAATCTAACATATAAGATGTATAATGCACTTTTAAGAAAATGTATATTTATCTAAAATGTATTAAAAAGCATGTATGCACATGAAATGTATTAAAGTACCTTAAGAACATGCGGATATATTTCCTTAAAAATCCGTAATACTAACGACTAAACTGAGGGTTAAAAAATATATCAAGTTTTTAAAAATGTTGAAGTTTTTGTTATGACTTTTTGTCCTAACATTTAGTAAATGCATGAACACAAAATTTATCTATTTAGTCAAACAAAGAAATACAATATAAATATTTTAACTATTTTCTAATCTAAGATTTAAGATACATAATACACTTTGTTATAAAAAGATGTATATTTTTATCTAAAATGTATTAGAAAGCATCTATGCAAAAAATGTGTTAAAGCACCTTATAAACATACGAAAATATTTCCTTAAAATCCACAATACAAAATAACTAACAGTTAAAATACATATGAAGTTTTAAATTTTGAAATTTGGTTTTAAAAGTTTGTCTTAGCAATAAAGATAAGAACACAAAATTGATCCATTTAATCAAACAAATGTTTTTCGATTAACAAGCAAAAAGAAATCTGCAGCTTTTATCTTCCATTTCCATGTCTCTTGTAATGATTAAACAGGTAAATAATCCAGGCACGACACATCTTTTATTTGGCCGCATTTAGTAAAACCATCAAGCCAAATAGCAACAGCGAGTCCAACAGAGATGGGAGTAACCGCCTAATCAGTATGCTTTTCATCTGAATAAGGTAATTTTACGTAAAGTGGATACTTCTCATTTAATGCTGTGCTATATCACATCGTTGTGTTATATATATCTTGGACGTGTTTGGAATAACTGTGCATGTAAAAGAACGGAATTCATGGAAGATGGAACACATTTGTTGATTGAAATAATGGCAGGTTAGTTACATATTTGAGAAGTGCTTAATAGTATATATTACAGAAATGATGAATTTAGAATATTATTAATTAATAGTATAAAGTCCAATTCTAAATTGGCCAAATTGTTTAAGTATTGTTTTTTTTTTAACATATTATAGTTCAATTATTAAAAATCCACATCATTATGTTATATAATTAATAAATTGAATTATATGAACTATTTATTTTAACTATTTTTTTTTTTTTGATTTAAGCTTTATTTAGTATAGTAAATATATATATTACAATATATACAGTAATGGTGAATTTAATTTAAGGAAACTAGCGAAACAGAATGGGAAATGCATTCTTATAAATATGAAATGTTTTAAATCTTTAGAATTTGAAAATTAATTTTTAGTACGCATTCATAAATGAATACAATTTTCTTGTATACTTATATTATTAGCAACAATGAAGCATTTTGAATGACTGTATATTTCCATTTATAAGCCGAGAATTATTATAATGATTTAAAGCTTAATTATGGGGATGGGCTTATTTACAAATCTGCCCATTTTAGGGAAAAAGGAAAAGGTAAGCCTGGCGCAAACCTAAATCACATAAATATCGCTAAATAAGCATATTTTATTTATATTTCTTAAACTTATAGTTGTTCATTTTTAATGAAGTTAGTTGTTCATTTTATGAAAATGAGTTATTGAAATGAGTTGTTCGTTTTATGAAAATGAGTTATTGAAATGAGTTGTTTTCAAATTGTTTAAATTTTTGAAATGAGTTGTCAGTGTGTTAAGTTTTCATTAAATTGAAAACAGGCGATATTAATGATACTTGCTCCAGGTTAACGCAAAAGTATCAAAACGTACACCAGAAATAGTAATAAAATACCATAAATAATTAGTACGTAAAAATAACAATGTATAACGAAAATTGTTTTAATTTTTTAACTTACTTTTCTAGTTTTGTTAAAGACAACAATTGAATAGAAGCCATGTACTAGCTTTAGGTAGGGGGTTACTCGATTTATAAATATCATTTGCATCTGACTTTTTACTTAACAGCAATTTGATTGTAAAATATGGCAACTTTGCAACATTTTTCGCTCTCATGGTGACAAATTTGATTGTTATATGAATTTTTTTTTTTTTCATTTCGGATTATATACAGGTTTTGATTTTTTTTTTTTTTTTGAAAAAAAAATAAATGAAATAAACCAGCTTTGGCTTATACGCAGTTTATGTTATTTCAGAAATATACCGTATTTGTATATTAATATATATTTCCTTATGAAATTCCAGCTCAAAATTTAATAGCATCTATAAACCAAAATTGAAGATTTTACGTTCAATGGTTTTAACAAACATTAATAGCCTGCTAACTATATTAATTAAAAATGAACTTTTAAGCAATTAATTTACTAAAAAGTGAAGGCATAATTTAACCATATAAATTTACATATAAAATACAAAAGTAATTAAAATCATTATTGCTACAAAAGGTTATCATAATTTATCGTTTCATTAAAAGCTATTTATTATGAAATTATTTTTATTACTGAATACATTTTTCTAGATTTGAGTTTTCAAAAGAAATTTAAAAATTTTCTTTCAGTGAAAATTAGAAGATATTTAAGCCTTTACATTATATATGAAAATCCATAATTCTGTCTACAACCAGGTATTGGTTCGACAGGTATGAAGAGTTTGAAAATTCTTCCAAACATGTCTTATCCTTGAGTAAAGGAGAAAATGTTGACAAACTTATAACAATTCATTAGCGTTTGCTTAAGAGCTTGTTTCAGATTAGCGATGGGTTTAGGTTTAATTAAGGTTGAAAGTTCTGCTAATTTGAAAAACTTCTGAAATGAAGTGTGATTAATAAGAGGTTTAAAATCTTTATAAAATCGGTTTTCGTAAATTAAGTATTCATCTTATATTTATATAATAATTAATATATATATTTATGAGATATCAGAAATTGTTTAGCAAATTTTTAAAATTGTATCTTGTGAATAAAACAAACAAAATGTATAAAAAATAAGTAACGTATTTTAATGTATTATATCAAACTAATTTTTACGTTAATTATTATCATGTATGTTAATAATAAAATGTAAATAAATTCATAAGATATATTATAATATACAGTGAATATGATATACAGTAAAAATATAAAATAAGTTGAATCAAAGCCATTTAAAAAATAATATTTAATATTTATTCTCTAAAAGAAACATTTCATGTTAAAATATTTACCATATCATAATAACCAAGTGATGACATTAATAAATGATCTGTAGAATTTTAGTTTGCATTTTGAGTCCTGTGTTTGGCTAAACAAAAATAATGTAAGAATTATGCAGAAAAAATTGATTTGACTTTTGAAATATTTTATCATTCTTATTAATATTAATATATAATTGAATTTGATTACTATTAAATTCCGCCGGTTAGTAATTCATTGGTAATGAGCGCCTTTGGTGACCATTAGAACTGAAGGTCAATACTCTGGCGGCTTTTTTAGAGAACACTGTTTCAAAAAACGAAGAGACTCGATGGTGTTGAGGATGTTCAATATCATGTCTTGTTAATGGACTACCCTGTGGAAGTGTTCGGGGTTTCTGCCATACCATTTGCAAATGGTTCGCAATGGTATTTAGCACTAGAAATCCTCTCGGAAGACTTTGTCCTTCTTCAGTGACTTGGATTCAAGTCAGATTTCCATCTACAATGCAATTATAGTTTTTAACTGTTCTACCTACAACTGGCTACCGGTGCTCCATCGCAAAAGAAGCTGCCCCTTTTCCCTCTATACATGAATAGACTACTTATGGGATGTTCATCCTGCAATGCAGGACACTGAGGTTTAGACACAAGGCAATAAACGAAATTTATCATTTAACTGATGTATAATTGTCTAATAATTTATTCCAAGTCCTATAAAGTATTTTTTTATAAACTAGCGTTTTCAATCCATGACTTTTTTTTTTTTTAAAGATGCAATATCTAAATCAGTTATTTATTTATATTGAACTTTTCATTTATTATTAAACATTTTTATAAGATCTGGAAAAGGTGGAAAAAAATAGTGGCTCAAGTTTAAAGTTTTTAAATAACAAAAATTAATATTCAAATATTTAAGAAATACATACATTTTGAAAAAAATAAATAAATTGAATATAGATTTAAAAAATCTATGTGATGTACTTCCTTTTAATAATATATTACTTATTTTTTTTCCTTCGATATTCCACAAAATAATGCATGAATATTATTGCTTAATTATATTATTAATAATAGAAGAATATTATATTATACATTCAAATACGATTATGTTTCAATTAAAGAATGAAACACATCAATAAAACTCACCTAACCATCTCTGCCATCTTAATCTTCTAAAATAATTAAATTTTTCAGAAGATAATTCCCTACGAGGAGGGAAAAAATCCCTTTATTGATGACTGAAGAAATTACATTTCTTCTTCCGAGTCAAACACATAAAGCGACTAATTAGTTTTCACTGCAACAACAACAAAACTGAACAAAGGCTATTAAATTCTAATTCATAGCATCCATTTTGAACATTAATTGGCGCATGAACTCAAGGATTAGTATTTTCAATTCGGAAGCCTTTAAATTACATTAAATCGAGCCGTTGAGTATTAATGTTGCCATTAATGAAACAGCTTCCAGTACGGTACTGCGCTTAAGTACCTCTTAAGCAGCGCGAGTTTCGTATTAAAACAGTAACGCAGAAACTGAAGAAGTTCAAAGCAGCCATTAGTGGTTTAACTTTTACATGGATGGGCAAATTTACCCTGGAGTAACATAGCACTGCGTTTTAAACCCTATTTTGTTTCGCAATTCGCATCCAGCCAAGAGCTGGAGGCTAATTTATCCTTGCAGAAGAATAGGGAATATGCAAATCCTTAACCAAAGCAAGGACCTCGAATTGAATCTATACAATAAATGTCTTTGTGCTTGAATAATTCGAAATCAATTACACGCCGACAAATACTTTTAAAATTGTTTTTTTTTTATTTTATTTTTCATGACACGATTGATTTATGATTCCTTTAGAATAGTTTGATACTGTTTGTTGATAAAGGTATACAAAGATAAATGTATATATTTAACATCTGTCTCAAGTCACCATAGGTATGATGGGTTTAAGTGATACAAGCACAAAAAGGATGCACATAAAATTGTATTTATCGTTTTTAAAAATGGTTTATTATACACATGTACTATTATATTTTTAGCCCATTTAATTATAATAATAAGGCCGACAAAAGTTTTAATTTTACTTTTTATGGCATGATTGTTATATAATTGCTTTTTAGAACAGTTTATACTATTTATTCACAAAAGGTATACAGGTATAAGGAGTGTATGTAATTACTGCTGCAACTCATCGTATGTTTGGTGATGCAAAGACAAAATATGCACATAAAAATTCATTAATCGTAACTTAAAAATGGTAATAACGACGACAAATGTTTTAAAAAATTTTATTTATTTTACTTTTGATGACACGATTGATTTATAACTGCTTTTAGAATAGTATACCTTTGTCAATAACTATCATAAACTATTCTGAAAACTGTCATAAATCAATCGTGCTGCGAAAAATAAAAAACAAAAACAATTTTAAAAACATTTGTCGTCGTTATTATTAGAACAATATTTTGAAACCATTCTTAAGTAACGATAAATAAATTTTTGTGCATCCTTTTTTGTGTTTGCATCACTTAAGACCCACCAAACCTATGATTACTTGAGACAGTAGTTAAATATGCTCCTTATCCTTGTTTGTACTATTTATTGACAAAGGTATACAAGGATTATATTTAACTACTGTCACAAAGTGGTCTTAAGTGATGAAAACACACACACGCACACACAAAAGGATTCACATAATGTATTTATCATTATTAAAAATGGGTTCATAATATATATATTATATATATATGTGTGGGTGTGCAATATTACAATTTTAGCCCATTAATTATAATAACAACTCCGGCAAGTGCTTTTACTTTTTAATTTTCCTTTTCATGGCACGATTAATTTATGACTGTTATTAGATTAGTTTTTATACTATTCATTGAACAAAAAGTATACAAGAATAAGGAGTACATTTAACTATTGTCTCATGTCATCTTATGTTTGGTAGGTCTTAAGTGATGCAAACATAGAAAAAAGATGCACATAAAAAGGGATGTAAAAAAAAGATGCACATGAAATTGTATCTATCGTTACTAAAAAATGGTTTCATAATATATTATGAAACCATTTTTAAGTAACTATAAATACATTTTAATGTGCATCCTATATATATATATATAAATGCTATTACCTTCTTAAACCATTTAATTATTATAAGAAACTATTTTGTATGCATCATTTATTGAGTCAAATTAATTTTAAATTAAAATAAATTCCACATGCAGTATATGCCAAGACATGTATAATTAAATTTATAACATATCTCTTATTCTTAAAGTCGTGTTACTATGCCTTTTGTTGTAAGATGATTTTAAAATTATTAAAGACTTGTCACTTGGTCAAATTTTCTCTAAACACCTGTTGAAATCGCACATAGCGAAGGAATGATGCATTGCAGTTACGATTGCTCTTCATGAGAAAAAAAATACTGTGGGAATGAGACCACTTTTGCCTCTCCATATCTGGTTGGAGTTACCCATTAAGAAACGAGCGTCAAAGACGGCTTAAGCGTGAGAAACTATCGAGCGTCTATCATTCATTATCCATAGCTAATGGGTACTTACATCTCTTCTGACATGCACTAATATGTTACCTTCTTATATTATGGCAAACCTTCTTTCATCTTTGACGTTTAGGGACACCAGGCACTTGATATGTAATTGCCCTGACATAAATAACAACCGCATCAATATTATTGAATTTATGTTTTTAAGATTTATGGGGACATAAGGCGATATATATTGTTTTTAAACTTTTTATTTCATTTTAATTTAATCGTTACTCTTTTATTTTTATATAATATAAGGTAATGTGTGTTGTATTGAACATCATTGTCAATGTTATAAATTATTTTTTATAAGGACATCGTTTTGTGACTATTTTATAATAGTGCAGTGCTTAAACTACTTGGTAAAAATTCAGCATACACATACAACGCTTTTTTTAATGCAAATCAGTGTACCTTTATGTTTCAAATTCATACGTACTGAAATTGAATGTATGTTAATAATTTATTAAATAAAATATTAAATTAAAATTGAAACAGCTAAGACGAACTGACATCTTAACATGAGAATTATAGTTTATATTTATTCCACAGATGATGAAGTAATATTTAAATTAATATGAGAAAAAAGGGATTTTTAAGAATTTATACATTAGAAATATTACATTTTTTAAAAAAATTTCTGATTTAATTTTAATTTAAACACACCGACAATACCGGCTAATATTTGTTAGTGCTTTACTACATACTTAATACTACATAGAGTATATAATTAATATCTTAGAATTTCTTGTCCATATATCTTTTATTGTTACAGAAAAGCCTGTAATTATCATCAGACTTTTTCGTAAGAATCAAATGTTAAATGAATAAGAGCTTGTTAATGACTTTGATTAAATATTCATTATTTGATTAGATTTAAGAAATAAAAAAATTAATCTGTTATTCAGTATGGGTCTCCAAATCTTCACTTTGAGAAAATCAGCAAGACTTCTTTTTATTTTTTAATATATTAACCACAATATAAACATTTTTTTTGTATTATGACGATAAACCACGTATAAATGTGTTACTTTCTGAACGAAATGTGAGTAGGATTACTCCAGTAAAGTCAATAATAAATGTAAATAATTAATGGCATTAACTTAATAAGGCATTCTCAGAGTTAAATAAAACTAATATTAAATTCTTGTGCTTTTTCTGACTATTGATATAATTATTATTTTATATATTTTACAGCAATTTATCATAATATACAAATAAGATGAATTATTATGATTTTTGTGGAATCGAAAAATAGAGGCCTTATGATTTGGAAAATGTTTTGGTGGAACCAAATGAGAGAAAAGGTGCCAAATGTGGTTACTCGAATTTCTGTACTGTTTGCAACTCATTTCATTTACAATCGCAACCCTTGTCTTGGCGCACTTTGGCGAAAGTAATTTTTGACGTCAAATCCCAGCGGCCCCTGTTTTGAGCCTTTGTCATGAATTTCATGATAATAATAAAGCTTAATGATGTTTAAATAAAACAAAATCAGATATGTTATGAAATACAATAGTTTTTAATGAACCATTGTTTCAAAGCACGTAGACAGAAATATTTGATAAGTAGGTCAATAGAGAAGTTCATTCATTATTAAAACTGGAAATTAAAAATATATTACACAACTGTTGAAATAGTGTTTCAAACAAATATGAAGAATAAAAGAATTTAATCTGCCTCAATTAAAAATTTATTACTCAATTTGTTTAACTTTTAAAAGCTTTATTCGTCGAAAAATCATTATTTCTTATGCAAAATGCGTTTGTTTGACTTTTCCCTAACATGCTGGAATAGAACAAAAGTCTGTAAATATTCTGTTCACTTGACAACGGACTCCGTGTTTTAATGATCGCTCAATTAAATTTCTCAATTTGTATCATTGAACTGAAAATGATATCTGTAATAACTGTCAGATTACAATATTGATATGAAATGTACATTGATAAATTAGTGACAAGTAGAAATACATATTTCGAACCTTGTATTTAATTAAATAATCAATCATCCATTAAATAGTCAGTCACCAGATTTACAAAAAAGGATTTCATCAAAGTTAAAATTATAAACATCAAATATATGTTAAAACTTATGTAAAGCATTTTAGTAGAAGTAAAGTACAATAATTTAAGTAAAATAAAAGGTAACCTGGAAAAAAAAAAGCAAATAAGAGCGTATATATATATATATATATATATATATATTAAAATGTTATGTAAAACATGGAAAGTTAATTGCAATAAATAGTGTATTAGCCGATATCTAATTTATTTGCGACCCGTCTTGTGGCTCAGTGGCAACGTGCACCGCTGGTGAGCATTAATGTGAAAGTTCAATCCGCTCAGGGCTTGTAGACAAACATTATTATGGATAAGTGCAATAATATAAAATTAGAATTGTCGTCTTTCAAAAATAAGCATCAAAAAATAAATACTTAAATAAAAATTAAATGATTTACTCATATAAACAAACATTATATCTCAGAAATGCTTCACTAAATGGGGCTAACTTTATATTTTATTCTGACATTCAATTTTATTCCAATGAAAAATGATATTTGGGATGTTAAACAAATATAAACCAATTTACGGTTTGGTCGGAAAGTTTTTCCTTCCGCATATAAAATTTACACATGCCAAGGAAAAAAATCAGGAATCTGTGAAACATAAAACACGAATCCACCACAACAAGAAAAAAAAAATGATAAATTAAACACAACTATTTACTATGCGCGGCGTACATGTACAGAACCGGCAATTTGCAAACTCAATCATATTTCATGCGTGAATCTTGCGAAATATGCCGTGCCAATAAAATATATAACAATTTTAAAACCTCGGTGGAAAAGCATAAAGTCCGCGACTCGTCGCACTAGAGGATTGGCTATGTGTTTAAGGAAGCCCTGAATGCAAAGTCGAGACTTAAATTAAGGATAACGGAGTTAGAGAGGGATGAAAAATCATCTTTAAACGTTTACTGCTATTTTAATAACATCGTAAAAATGGCGTGGGCCCGCTCGTAAACTTTTACGAACTCTGTGATCAAATGTTTGAAACGGATAAAGGTTTGAATCAATATTGTTATGGAATTTTACATTGCGATTTGATTGTGAACGGACGAATTCTTTGACGTTTAAAACTGAATTTTTTTTTTTTTATAGTAAGTGAGTATTGATGCCAGTAGTTGTATATGTATTAATAAATTAGTGTTATGGTTTTTAGTAAAAAAAATAGCCATAATGACGAGGAGATTGAGCATCATCATTTCTGTGAACAATAAATTTAGGAATGAAAGGAGTTTTGGAAGAATTAAGATGAGTTCTTGGGAGAAAGATCAATTGAGGTTGACGACTATTAATGAAGTTAGAAATTCAGTAAATGTATCCATGATAAGATGATAATATAGTATTTAATATTAAAAATTTTTAATAAATGAATCTTCACTACTACATCTATATTAATTTAAGAAATATCACAATCATTTTTTATCTTTTAAAATGAATTTTTTATTAAATAAAATAATTTTGTGTCAATTAATTACTAATAATATTTTACCAATCCCTTTACTTCCTATTAGTTAACTTACAGAAGCAGATAATAGAAAGTAGTTCAATTTCTGCTATAGGAATGATTTGCAATTACTGCTTTGAAAACGATTAGATTTCGTAGAAATTTTCTCAGGGTCTTTTATTGCAGTTAAACAGCCTTATTGCAGTTTTCCGGGAATTTTGAATGTGATATACTATGGCTGAAACTATCTATGAAAGTTCTCTCATAATTTATCTTGGAATCTTTCTTTACTGTACATTTTTCTGGTACTTTCGAATCAATATGGTAATGAATTTTCATGGTAAATAACAGAAATGAAAATAATTGGTGAAAAACAAATATTTTTTACATTAACAAACAATATAAATAACATTATTCAATACCTGAGTTATTATCTCCATTTATTACGATAATAATTAAATTAAAACCTTAGAAATAATTTACTGAACAACTTAGAAAAACTCGAACATGTCATCAATTTCAAGTTCAATATAAATGGTACTATTCTTGCGAAGTCCCGGAATTTTCTGGAAATTTTTTATTCGGTCTGTTTTAGAACATATCATTCACAATATGGTTTATTTTTTTTCATCTAATCAAGATCTACTTTTGTAACTATACCGTTGATTTTACTTTTTTTAATGCTGCAACACACAATACCCTCTGATGACGAAATTTGATTTTTTTCTGATATTTTATATTTATCATCCTTCACAGATGTCGTACCAAGTTTTATTTTTCTGCTAAAATCACCTGCCACTGTGATATACATACATAACTATATTGAGAGATTATAATTATACTTCTTCTACAATTAATTTCAATATTTTAAACTTTTTTTGTAAAGCCTTTATAAAACATGATGGCCTTTCTTTTGTGATTTTCTACACAAGACATGCCATATTTACAGTGTCACGATGTATCTTAACTATTAAGTATCACGTGTGTAATTTTTCTTTATATAAAAACTGTTTACCAAGAAAAATTAATAAATAAATAAAATAAATGAATAAAATAAACAAATAAATAAATAAAATAAATGAATAAAATGAATAAATAAATAAATACATAAAACTGCATTTAAAGCTTTTGAGGAATTTGAATCTG
>BPLR01017532.1:0-25041 GCA_021605095.1 Caerostris extrusa
TTGGCGGCAGTTGCGCCAATAAAGCGCACTCGCCAACCGCAGCTACAGATTTGGCGCCAATCTACACTTAAAATTTTTGTTCCAAATAATAAAATATATATGAAACACTTCATTTAAAATCAAAAAGCTTTCAAAATATTTTTATTCCAAATAATAAAGGTTGGCGACACTTTTTTTTAAAAACCGCCAAGGTACCGTTAATACGTAAGTACCAATAAAACTAAAGATATTTTGATTTTTTGAAAATAAAACTAAAGATTTGGCAGATTTTTAAAATAAAAGTGACAATTTTTTAAAATAAAGCTAAAGATTTGGTAAATTTTTGAGCTAAAATCAATAATATCCTTCCGTTCAGAAAGCATGTTTACAGAAACATATAAAAACAAAATTCCGCTGTTTTATTCTGGTTTATTTCCTATTACATTGAACGGACTCCTTATTACAAATCTAAACTGTACAAGTAAGCTCACAAGCTTTTCATCCACTGTTAGTTCTTACAACCCTTAAAAAACAATAATTACATTTCTCATATTAATATAACAATAATAATGTGTAAATACAACAGCAAGCTTACGAATTGACTTTTATGAAAAAAGTCATAGTCGTCTTATTAAGATTTCGGCAGGAAAGGATTTTGACTGCTCAATAAAAGTAAAAACATCGTATCTCCATAAAATTTTTTTTTTTTTTTTTAAACTATCGCGAAAATTTCGTTAACATAAACACTGCATAAGAAAAAGTGGGATGACTCATAATTTATTATAAGAGCCCCTATCATTTCAAGGAGCTCTTTTAAAAGAAATACTAGCAATGATTCAATGTTATTTTTTATCTCTCAGCATCTGGTAATTATATTTCTCTTAATTAAATAAATAGTGGTGAATCAGTCAATTTATTCGAAAAGAATTCGCCAAACACATTTTGAGCCAGTTAAATTCTAACTAGAATGATTACAATAAAATTTTTAAGAAGAATCGCCTATATTTACACTTATATTATATTAAATTTGTTAAATTGCCGCCAGACAAATTTATCATCAGGTATGCACGGTGTTTACGGCATAAAGACTAACTGTCTCTGTATTGTCAGCGGCACTAACACAACAACAACATTGAACAGACTATTTCTTACATGCATATAAATGCAGCACAACAGTAATAAGTAAGATCACGATATGGATCCTTACAACCATTAGAAAATAACAATTGTATTTTTTATTTTAATAATAATTTCTAAATATATGAGCAGGTTTAGGAATTAACTTTAACGAAAAAAAAAAAGTCATAATTTTCTTATAATGAATTCTGCTGAAGAGATTTTTACCGATCAGTAAAAAATAGCATGAAAAAAAATACGACGATTTAAAAAAAAAAAATTTTAACTATCGCGAAAATTTCGCTAACATAAACTTGCATAAAATAAGTGGGATAACTCATAATGAATCATCGAGGCTTCCGGGGAGAGGAAATCTGCATCGTGAAACAACAATGGAACCACCAGGCGGCGCTATTAGTTTTTAGTGAAATGGAATTTTCCCTTCAACTTGCAGGGAAGATTGCCCACCGGATGCGTTTCATTGCTGCAGCGTGCTGTGTTTCGCCATCTACTCTGGACCGTCATTGTGCTGCAGTTTTTAAATAATATGTGAGTTGATATTATTTATTTTATAGCTGTACTAAATATCACTACTTCCCTCCTATCTGGAAAAAAGCAAATATCATCATGTTCCCTAAACCTGGCCAAGATAGGAAATTTCCTCAAAATTATCGGCCCATCAGTCTCCTTAGCTGTGTAGGAAAACTTTACGAAAAACTCTTAGTGAAACATATTACTTCTTTTTGCGATAAAAATTCCATAATTCCAGCAGAACAATTTGGATTCCGTCAACATCACTCAACTTGTCATCAACTTCTACGGGTCACCAATATCATCACTGAAGGATATAACTATAAATTTTTTACAGGAGGTGTCTTTCTAGATGTCAAAAAGCTTTCGATCGACTGTGGCACAATGGACTGATCTACAAAATGATCAAACTTCAATTTCCAACTTGGATCACACTTATCGTTACAAATTATCTTAAAAATAGAACCTTTCAAGTTCGACTTCATAATGAATTCTCCAAAATCGGTCGTATTTGTGCTGGTACACCTCAAGGAAGCCTGCTAAGTCCTTTTCTCTACAATATCTTTACCTATGACTTTCCTCAGTGCACTAACATTTCCACTTGCCTATTTGCTGACGATTCTGCTGCTCTTGCCCAAGGTGCTTCTATTCTTTATGTCATCAATACTCTTCAAAATTTTCTGAATATCCTAGAGGATTGTCTAACTAAATGGCGCATCGCAATTAATGTCTCTAAATCTCAAGCTATCATTTTCCGAAAAGGACACGCCAGACAACCATATATTATTCTCTCCCTGTTTGATCAACAAATTGAATGGGCGACTAATATTAAATATCTCGGCTTAATTATAGACAATAAACTTACGTTTCGAGCTCATATTCAAAAAATCAAAGAAAAATGTTGGAAAAAAATTTTTATCTCACTCTACCACTCATTAATAAATTTTCTAAATTAACTTTGTCAAACAAACTTCTTCTCTACAAACAAGTTCTCAGGCCTATCCTTACCTATGCTGCCCCAATCTGGGGTCTAGCTGCACAATCTAACAAGAAATCTGTACAAATTATTCAAAACAAACTTCTTCGTATTATCACTGGAGCACCCTGGTTTGTCCGCAACTCTACAATTCATCAAGATTTAAAAATTGACTCTATTGACAACTATATTACTAAACTTTCTAGAAATTTCTTCAATACCATTGCTACTCACGAAAATCCTCTCATCAAGGCACAAACTATATTTACGCAATTGAATGGAAAATACAAGTATCCTTTCTCTACTTCTAAATGGAATCGAAGCCTCAAACCACCATAATTTCCTGCTCACTTTTCGCTTTTTAGATATTTTACTTCAACGCATATTTACTGATCATAAATTTCTTGTTACGTTTCCATACCGATGATTTACATTTTTCTTACTTTTCTTCTTTTTTTTCTCTCATCATACGATTACTATTATCTATTTATCATGACTTTTCTTTCCTACTGCCTTCACATACCATTGAGTAGATGAACGCTTCGCGTTCAGGCACTCGACATCTTTATTCAACAATGATGATTTATTTTATATCATTTACTTTATTTTATTATAATTTATTAGTTAATTAGCGTTTTAGTGAATAATTTTTTTTTGCATATTTAGTTGCTGTATTCTTAATAATTGTTCTGCTTTGTGTCTCCATTTTCTCGATAGCTTTATTGGGTACTTACGTATTAACGGTACCTTGGCGGGTTTTAAGTGTCGCCAATCTTTATTATTTGGAATAAAAATATTTTGAAAGCGTTTTGATTTTAAATGAAGTGTTTCATATATATTTTATTATTTGGAACAAAAATTTTAAGTGTAGATTGGCGCCAAATCTGTAGCTGCGGTTGGCGCGTGTGCGCTTTATAGGCGCAACTGCCGCCAAGGTATCGTTAATACGTAAGTACCGTTTTTATTTTTAAAAATTCTAAAAAATATCTAGTTTTATTTTAAAGAAATCAACCAAATTTTTATTTTTAAAAATCTAAAAATATTTTCAGTTTTATTTCAAAATAATCTACCAAGTCTTTAGTTTTATTTTTTAAAAACCTACCAATTCTTTAGTTTAATTTTTGAAAAAAATCTTATTTTTATTTTTACTTTTGTATTAAACCTTTTTTGATTAGAATCTTGATTTAAAAATAAAAATTCAGAAAATAGTTGGTTGTTGTTACAAAACGGAAAACGATTCACTTCAAATACAATATGCTGTTGGCCGATTAATAGATTTTAACGTGTAACTAGAACTGTGTTTAAGAACTAGAGCTCCATAAGTGCAACACGGTGAACGACACTAAACATAGACTTCAAGACGAGTACTTTTTGAAATACACCATGAGGTAATAGAGAGGTTTTGCATAGCGGAAGCCACCCGCTTTCACTTTTCCCGCTTTTTGGCGCATGATACGACTGCTTTGCCATGCACATAACTTTTTATCTTTTTTATAATTTACATCTTTTTTCCTGCAATACATTTGCTTATATTTATTCTTTATGTTTGATGCCTGCGATATTACAATGTCCAATAATTGAATGTGTTTTATATAAAGCAATAAATAAATAAAAACATTCAATATTTTCTATGCAATTTTGAAATAAATAAAAAAAAATTTAAAAACCCTATAAATGCATTCTTTTCAAATATTATAGTATGAAAATGCATAATGAATTAAAAAAGATAAATAACATTAACAATTTCAAAACAGTTGGTTATTCTTTAGTTATTCATTTATTTCTATTCATAAAGAATTTTAATAAATAAGAAGCATAATTAGTTGTCTTAAATGGATCGACACAAAGCATTAAAATTAATGTCACCCTTAAAACCAAACATAATGTGAACAATAGGGAAAAATTAATATGGTTTAGGGACAATAGGGAAAGAAACTTCTACCACAGAATATAAGTTGTAACACTAAATTTTTAACAGATATACAGAATTTAAACAGATTTTAAATGATGCATTAATATATTGTTTTATAAACTGCATCATTGTATAAAAATATGAAATTAAAGAGAAAAAAAAAAACTTTTAACTTTTTAAAAATATTAACTAAAATCACACAAAAATTATAATAAAATATTACATAAATCATAATTGTTATTTAGCAATCAATTTGTAATTTAAAATCAAGGAATTTTAATTTCCTAGATAATGTTTTTTATTCATAGATATTGACAAATCATTCCGCATAGAAAACTTTATTTTTATCGCATAAATTTAGTAATAAGGGAGGTGTAGGCATTTTCTTTCTACTTCCAAATGGAAGTAAATACCATCATAAAATGAACACAGGCCTGATAGCTTCAAACTTCACCAGCGAGCTCATAGCAATTAAAGAGGCTGATATCTAAATGACTCAAATATTTCAGGCCTCACTGACAGGTTAGTGATTTTTCTGACTGTAAGTCGGCTCTGGAAGCAATTAAAAAGAAGATACTAACATCACTTCTGCGATAAATGTTTTGCTCGAGACTCTACACTGTAGAGGCAAATCATGTCATCTTCAATGGATTCCCGTACATGTCAACATCGAGGGCAACGAATGCACTGCCTCTTTAGCCAAAGAAGCCAGGGACAATGATTAACCCAGGACTACCATCACACTTGCAGATGCTAACGCAGTTGCCAAAAGCCGACTCATTCTTCATAACTTTAAGAAGCCACTCATCACGGACTTCAACTACCCTAGGAAGTTGACATCAGTTATTAGCAGATGGATCACATGTGTGACATCTTCATCCATCTGTAATGATTACCAGACTAATCATTACAGAGGGATGAAGATTCTCCCAGTTAAGACCAGGGAATGCATCCCCTGCAGAAATAGCCCCAACGCTTTCCTAACACCTAAACACATTCTAGAGTGCCCAGCACTCACTCCCCATGTTTTGCAATTGGGTAGGGTGCCAATCGAGGCCAACTTAGGAGAAGTCCTGTATAGTGAAGCGGCGCCATTGCTAGCGGCCACTTTTAACTTGATCTAACTTTGATAATTATATTTTAAATCCATGGACACGATAACAACAACAGTAATAATATAAAATTTCAATTAATTTATTGATGTCTAAATGTTAAATAAATTTTCCAGCATTCATCTGATTTCCCTTTTTAATTTTTTTAACGTAGAATCTATCTTATGTTTCCTTACTGAGACTATTCATGTGAAAGATTTTCTTTCAGAGATCTTAAGAATTCGTCCTTCCGAGGTCTTTCCTTCCGGCAGAGCTGGGGCAACGGGCGTACCGGTTACGGAGTTCCTTTGCGGTTTTAAGAACCACGATACCTCCACATCTTAATTTAGTTAAAAATCTGCACATAATGAAGTTGCTTGAATTATAGAATATTAATAAATAAAAGATTAAAACTATTGAAATTTAGGAAAAACATCTCTTGCTTGAGAACAATTAAAGCAAGAGATCGAAAAAGCAAAAGCTATCGGTACAATTAGAAGTCCGTTGACGATGCCCAAAAAAAAGGATAAAAGGTTAAAATTAAAAACAAAAGATTTCAAGAAAATAAAAATTAAATTAAAGGAAATTAGCATGCTTACATGCATATAATGAATCAATTAAGCAAAATAAAAACATGCAATATAAAAAGGTCTTATTGATGTCTAAATGTTAAATAAATTTTCCAGCATTCATCTGATTTCCCCTTAATTTTTAACGTAGAATCTATCTTATGTTTCCTTACTGAGACTATTCATGTGAAAGATTTTCTTTCAGAGATCTTAAGGAATTCGTCCTTCCGAGGTCTTTCCTTCCGGCAGAGCTGGGGCAACGGGCGTACCGGTTACGGAGTTCCTTTGCGGTTTTAAGAACCACGATACCTCCACATCTTAATTTAGTTAAAAATCTGCACATAATGAAGTTGCTTGAATTATAGAATATTAATAAATAAAAGATTAAAACTATTGAAATTTAGGAAAAACATCTCTTGCTTGAGAACAATTAAAGCAAGAGATCGAAAAGCAAAAGCTATCGGTACAATTAGAAGTCCGTTGACGATGCCCAAAAAAAGGATAAAAGGTTAAAATTAAAAACAAAAAGATTTCAAGAAAATAAAATTAAATTAAAGGAAATTAGCATGCTTACATGCATATAATGAATCAATTAAGCAAAATAAAAACATGCAATATAAAAAGGTCTTATTGATGTCTAAATGTTAAATAAATTTTCCAGCATTCATCTGATTTCCCCTTAATTTTTTTAACGTAGAATCTATCTTATGTTTCCTTACTGAGACTATTCATGTGAAAGATTTTCTTTCAGAGATCTTAAGGAATTCGTCCTTCCGAGGTCTTTCCTTCCGGCAGAGCTGGGGCAACGGGCGTACCGGTTACGGAGTTCCTTTGCGGTTTTAAGAACCACGATACCTCCACATCTTAATTTAGTTAAAAATCTGCACATAATGAAGTTGCTTGAATTATAGAATATTAATAAATAAAAGATTAAAACTATTGAAATTTAGGAAAAACATCTCTTGCTTGAGAACAATTAAAGCAAGAGATCGAAAAAGCAAAAGCTATCGGTACAATTAGAAGTCCGTTGACGATGCCCAAAAAAGGATAAAAGGTTAAAATTAAAAACAAAAGATTTCAAGAAAATAAAATTAAATTAAAGGAAATTAGCATGCTTACATGCATATAATGAATCAATTAAGCAAAATAAAAACATGCAATATAAAAAGGTCTTAAGGTTTGTCTGACTAATACGCCAACAGATGGCGCCATCAGTCAGTTAGGTTTACATTTGAGAAAAACCTAGCCTGAGCTAGGAAAAATACATTTTTTATTTAAATACTTATAAATAAGTAATATGATGTGTTATTAAAAGAGGGATGATACCAGAGCAGTAATAGAAAAGCTATTGAGTTAAGAAAATTTATGACTAATAAAATGAACTATAATTAAAGGACTAGATTACTGAAAACAGACTTAGTGGGTAAATTGTAAACAAAACAGAGGTCAGCCATTGGCTGTTAAGTGCATCAATGAGAATAAGCTATGAGAGCAAGAATTAAACAACAATTTGGTAATAAGTTAGGAATTAATTAAAATAGACTTAAAGTGAAATTAAAAATGATAAAAATTTAAAGTTTAGCAATTTAAAGTCAGGTAGCCATGCTCTAAATTAGGTTGCATCCGACAGAGCTTTCCCGGAGAGTAACTGAGAACTTGCCTGCGGTAGTCTGAGATTTCCCTCCTTTATCCCTAAAGTTTGAAGTAGGAGCTTGGGATGCTTCCTCTCTGTAATCGTCCGGTAGAGATCTCGTCCAGTGTTTGTTTACATTACGTCAAAGTAGGAACAGTATTTGGATAAATTAAGGTATAGCAAATGTGCGAGCAAGTATCTCAAAGCACCTAGTGGAGTCAAGTTTTAAAAATGAACACTATGACAACTGGTAAATTGCTTTTTTCAAATTTAGTTCTTTACATTTATATTTTATTGAATGTTCTGGGTAGTTGAAAAATTATTTTTCTTAAATATAAAATGTAATTTGGCTGTCACGACTAAAGATTTAATGTTACACTCAAGTACTGTACTTACTTTGTATTTAATTTTTCTCGGAATGGAGGTGCAGGCGAAGAAAAACTTTGAATAATGACTGTGATTCAATAAAGGATTTGGTAAAGTTTTCGGAATTGTTAGAATATGTATCTGATTTATGTGAATATTGATGAAGTATTTAAAAAGAGTATCAGGTGTTGGGGCAAATTTTATGGAGGTCTGACAAGCAAAATTATTTCAAAGCATTACAATATTCAGCAGTGCATTTATAATGCACAAACAGTTCTTATTACGAAACAAACTGTATACTTTGGCATTCACTGAAATTTTTAACAGCATCAACCTTTCCATTCCAATCTTAAGTAGTTGCTGCGGAAAGTTGACTATCGGAGAAATTACCTCAATTGGCAGACATCTTTTAAAGAATTAATGAGAAAAAAATATTAATATGATTAATTAATTATATATTATTTTTATTTTGAACTACTTTAATTGCCTTCCATAACGATGCTATTTACTGATATGTGAAAAAAAAAAAAAAAAATGAAAAAAATTTTTTTTCAAGAATTTAAGTTAAGATTTCCTTTTCAATTTATGAAACATCTGTTTATTTTCTTTTCATTTATGTTGCCAGAGTGATGAAAATTTTTTTTCAGTATTTATTATTATTTTTTTTTTTTTTCCCCTATCCCCATACAAAAAAAGTTTAAATATGTCATATATAGTCTGTAATTCCTTTTGAGTCTCAATTAAGAAATATACTGTCAACTATATAATAATCACTTCTTTCAAATCCCATTTGTACTCTAAAAATAATTTGTTACATATTTCTAGTTGTCTAATGAAGCAAATGCTCATTTTCAAACTAGTTTCATACTCATATAATAAATTCTAGATCTTGCTGTAAGATATTTGCAAATATAAACAAAATTGCTCTTGTCTAAATTGGGTTATTTATAAAAGTATTAGAATGAATAGTTTTTTTTAATAAAAGTGTTTATGTTGATCAAGTGGTCATTCTTAGAAATTTCTATTTTGAAACTAGCAGAATTTTTGGATAAATTTTTGATAATTGTTCTATTGTAAATAATACAGAAAAGTTATTACTTTTATTTAAATAAATCTAAGCATTTTTTCCCCTTTATTTAGAATTGCAAATTAGTAACTTTATATTGATTATCTCGAGAGTTTTTATGTTTAAATTGTAAACGATGTTAATAATTTTATCTTTAAAATGCATTAAAGGTAGGAACTGTTATTTTTTAATTAAAAATTATTATTATTAATTCTATAAAAAATTACAATCATACACTTTTAATTTATTAATTTTTCCTAATAGTTATAAAGATATAAATTTTTACATCTCTTATTTGATATACAATTTTTCCATATTTTTTTTTTATTGTATTTCATGTATACAAAATATTATACAAGTTTTTTTTTTTTTGTTTGTTTGTCCAAATTTGCTTTACCATTTTGTAATACCTCATTATGTAATTTTACATAATTTTTCTAATAAAAGCTGTATAACGCTAATAAATGATCTTATAAAAGGATTTTATCCATGCATGCATGTCAAAAAATTTAAATAACATTATAGCAAATAAAGCATCATATCTTAACATTTTAAAGAACTTTTACTTAGGCAGTTTTTATATATATATATATATATATATATATATCATTGAAGAATTACTTATGAATTAGATGGCCAATTATTCAACTGTGGCATCTAACATAAAATGCCTCATGAGCTTTTTGACCATAAAGAACTTTAAACTGTAAATATATTTGTAAATAAAAGAAAACCTTTAAATTAACTCTAATTTTTAATTATAAATCTTATGCTGACAATATCTTTAACAAATATATGAAAATATCATTGTTTAACTAAAAATAATTCTAGTATTTGAAAATAAATTGTTTATTTTCTTGAAAAAAAATTGACTATTAAAATGTAATTCTTTTTTTTGCTTACAGTTGAACTAGTTGACTTTCCAAGAAACTTGGTTTTTCCTGAATATGGTGAAAAGTTGTGAGGATACCCTACTCAGGCATTGGCCCTTATTACTATGCTGAGTTGTACAGAAATGGGGAGATTGTAGACAATGGTCGCTTAACATGTGCAGCATTTAATAAATTTATTATGATATATGCAAAGGATGTTAAGAAAAGTGATAAAGGTATCTACAAGCTTATTTTAAGGAATTGTTTTGAGCAAGCTGAGGCGACATTTACTTTGAAAGTCAGAAGTAAGTTTCTTTTTCAAATTTTTTTCTGTTTTTGTCTTAACTTCTGTATTTTCATGTTTCTAAACTTGTTATCAAATAAGACTATAAATATTTATTTCTTTTATTTATAATTTAAAAAAAAAAAAAAAAAGCATGCATTTTTTTCCCTAAAATTTTAATATGAAGCAAAAAAAAAAAAAAAAATATCTCTAGAAATGTTAGGAAAATAAAATTTTATTTATTACAAGCAGTGGCCTATAAGCTATACAAAAAAAATATATGATCAGCAGATTTATTTGCTGAAAATTGTTACTTTTTTTTTGGTCAATATGCCACTATTTTACACTGAGCAGATATTGTGCCAAATGGAGCCATAGGTAACTAAAAATGGTTATTACAACTATTTTATTAAATCTATTATTAATGCAGGATATAGAAAAACATGAAATTGAAAGTAATGGCAATACAAAATAATATTAAACATAAAAGTAACACAAGAAATAAATGCGCAAACAGTTAAAAAATAGGAAAATTCAAAATGAATTTTCTAGAAAGTTTTGAGGAATGCCCACATTGCAGATGTCATATTTTATAAGTAAAGAGAACTTTCATTAATTACCACAATTTTTATTTTGGCTGCCAATTTTCAAAATTGGATGAGAAGGGGATGCATTGCTACATGCCTCTTGCATGTAGTTTTCCAATCAACAGTTGCCGAGAATCCCATTTCTAATTGGAGTTACAGTTACATTTTTACAGACATTAGCTTCTTGACACAATAAATAAAGTGAATTGTAGTCAAGAAAAATGCAAGTTTTCAAATCCTCTCTTTTTTTTCCCCTTGGCACAATCTTTCACTGTTAATCCATTTTGATGCTTTTGTTATGATGACTTTTCTTGAATAAATTTTATTGGAAATTCTTCCTCATTTGGTAAATAGCAAGTCTTATAATCCATTTTCTATTCTTTCCAAAATATTGTGCAAATTGTGAATATTTAGGCCATCAAAGTGTTAAATTAAAATATTTAGAGTGACTGATATTAGCATGTTTATAATAATCTGATTAGCTTCGCCGATGTACTAAAACAATATTTAACATAAAAAATACTGAGAACATTTGCAGGTGTTTAGTGTTGTTTGGCACAGATAGTGTTTGTTGTAAAGTATGTTTTTTTTTAAAGCTTATATTATATTGTATAAAATGTTTTTTTTTTTTTTTTTTTTTTTTTGAGAATTATAATAATAATTTAGTATTCGTAATTGTTAATTGAATAGATCACTTCAAAGAAAGAAATGAAAAGCAGAGATATATATTTGAAATTGAATTTTAAAAAATATGCTCATATAATTCATGATTATACTTGGAGATAGATAATATAGATGCATGCATGCCATACTTGGATACATTCACAGAGATTTAGAAGCTTTGCAGATAATTTTTAAAGAAGGGCGAACAAAAAATCCCCTAATATTGTATGCAAAAAAAAAAAAAAAGTGCACCTAAATATTTTATGCAAAAAGAAAAAAAAAATGCCCAACCATCCCAAAAATTGCATACATTTTGTCAATTGAATCTATTTGTGAATTCATGACATATTGTTATGAGTGCAATTACAACAAGAAATAAATTCTATAATTTAATCACCATTAGTGATTAAATGATCCATCGTAAAATTAGTATTTCTGTAAATAGACAATATCTAATCATTATGACAATTATTTTGATTTTGCAGGTTATGGGCAGGGTTTATTTTTAAATCTAATTCTGGTTATGCCCAAAATTTAAATAAAAGGATTCTTAAGTATTAATAACTATTTTATTTATCTCATTAATTATATGTACAGTATTTCTGTTCCATTAAAAAGGTGTGTGAGATAGATACCATTTTGGAGATAGTTTTTAAGATATCCAATGCTATTGGTCAAATTATTTTACTTTTGTTAAAATGTAAGTATGTTATTTAGTGTAAATATTTTTATTTCAGGTGCACCAAAAATTCTAGATTGTCCTGCTGAGATATTCTGCTTAGAAGGTGCTTCTGTAAGATTCAAGGTTGGGAGTAAAAGTATAGGTTCTTGTAGTTTACAACTCTTCAAGAATAAACAGTGTATTACAGATAATCGTATCACATTTGAGAACTTTGACAATGTTATAATTTTATGTGTAAAGAAAGTCTGCAAGGCAGATCGTGGCAAGTATGAAATTGTGGTGAAAAACAATTTGGGTCAATCAAAAGCTGAATTCTCTTTTAAAGTTATAGGTGAGTTTTTCTCGACTATCTGCTTCATGAATTCTATATTTAAAAAAATATTGTAAAATTTTCCATTGTGAAAAATTTGACAAAATTTTTGCATGTTGCATAAACTTTATTCAAGTATATAATGTCTTATTATACAAAACACTTAAAATTTGTCTGTTAATCTGTAATAGTAAAGAAATTTCTGGTGATAAAAAACATTTCTGTAGAACAATGGTTTTTGAACTTTTTGATGTCGGATCACATTTAAAATCCAAAAATTAATTATAGACACACTATATACAAATTTCCGAGAAATATGTTACAATAATTAAGTCAATTATTGCAGAAAAAAATGCAATAAAAATTTTAATTGAAACATAACTTAAATTTATTCATTATTTTGTTTATGAGAAATACAAGCCTGATGTATCATAGTGATTTATTCAGTGTTTGGGCATATATTTGAACCCAAACTTTCTTTTTTTCTCATCAATACATTAAAGTTTTTCCTCTCTGTTTACATTTAATTGTTTTTAGGGTGAAAAACTCTAATTTATATAAATATGATGTCTAAAATTAAAGCAAAATGTTCAAAGCCTATTTAGATGTTGACAAATATTCTCATTTTATGGAAATCTAAAAAGTTTCAAGCTCTTTATGTTTAATTATCATTTCATGATTAGTGAATATAGATGCCAGTTTGTCTTCTGTTAATATTGCTTGACGTTTCCATGAATGGATTTGTAATCCAATTGCACTGTTCAATGTTAGTTATGGAAAATAAGAACTCAATTTTTCTTCTGAACAAATCTTCAACTATTATTGAAATGTTATTTATTCAAATGTTACTTACTTTTATTTACCATATCAATACAAAACTTTTTGTAGAAACACAATTTCACGAGTCCTGTTTTAATAAAGTTTACCATCTGAACTACATAATCTAAAACTTCTTCTAATTTTTGTCTCAATGTTTTTGTTATCAAGGTCTCCATATGAAGAAAGCAATGAGTTATGATAACATTCACATTTTATTTTTTTTTACAAAAGATGCAAGGCTCTTAACACAGCCTACCATTAAAGGGGCCCTATGTATACAAACGCATACACACAGTATTCATGTTGATGAACATTTAGCAAAATAGTTTTTCAAAATGTTAAAAACTACCTCACCTTTTGTAGTCTTACTTAATTCATTGCAAAAGGGAAACATTTACTATTTGTTCTTTTTAATAAAACTGACAAATGCTAAGAGTTGCACCTTATTGGTAATGTTTATTGAATCATCAACTTGCAATGCAAAATTTGAGTACTGTACACATTTTCTCAATATCAAAAGTCATTTCTATAATTCATCTGTTAGTCATATCATTGGACAGACGAATCTTGCTTGTGTTCACTACTGCTTAATTTCCTGGCATTGTCACAATCATTCTTCTGCATGCAGGCAAAATAAATGATTCGCCTTAAGTATGAGCTTTCATATTTTTTTGCTGTCAGTTCTGAGACTTCGATAAGAAGCAATTTGAACTGAAAGAGCCATTATACTTTTAAAAAGAATTTGCCACTTTGGTTTGCTGTTCAGATAATCTCTTAAAAAAAACTTAGATTTATCTTGTAAATTTTAATGTATAGTTTTAAAATGTTCTCACTTTGCAATTTTTATATCCATATACTGAACATAGTGGCAAAGGATGATCTTCACTTTTGGTATAGGTGAATCAAAAAACCTAAATAAATTTCAATATATATTTGCGAGTGGGCTGAAATTTTTCTTTCTCACTTACAACTAACTTTTGTCGACTTACAGAATCTGATTCTTCACTATCACGCTTCTTTTTGATAAATCGTATTGCTGTTGTACAAACAGAAGTGCATTTATCTGAAATTAAGTAATATACTTATAACATCTACTTCAAAACTGTCAAAATAAGTAATATACACAACAAGAATACCACATCAGCTACTAACACCTTACAGCTATGTATTCAGATAGTCAACTCCATAGACTGTTACTTACAGACAGCAGTTTTATAAACTGCAGTAGATATTTTTTAATGTGAAGGGAAAAAAAGCAAATAAAAAGATTATTGCTTGTAATGAAAGCTGATTTTAAACTGAAAGACAAGACAAGAAAAAAAGAGTTACTATATTTATTTTTATATCTAAACATATTGTTCTGTAGTACCACAGTACGTTCTCAGAGATTTTCTAAGACGCACCCTTTGAGACAAATGCTAGACTAATACCCTTACTGTTGTAAACTAATAGTACCTGCATAATTATAATTTATTTTCATTTCTGAACTTTGGGTTTCTACTGCTGAGCAGTTGCAATTTATATCAAATCAAGCAAGCAAGGCTAAGCATCTTTATAAGTGCATGGTGGCTATAATTAAACTTCCCCAATAAACAGCATTAATAGTTTAAAGGGGTGAACAGATTGTAATCACATTTGGTATGTAGACTATGCATTCAAGAAATTTTGAAAAAAATTTAGTTCAAAATCTCCACTATGGGAATTTTTTTCATGAAAAACATTAACCCTAACAAAATAAACATCCAAAATAGAATGCATAAACAATTGAGAACATGATTTATAAGTAATAAAATGTAAAACTGAGAAAAGCTATCGGTTCTAGGTGGGAAAAATCTCTAAGAGGAAGTCTTATGTAAAACGGATCTGGGTATAAAGCATTTGCAAGAACTTGCAATGCTACGGCTTTCATAATGACGATATTGATAGTTGAACTTAATGCTGTTTTACGAAAACAAAGGAAAATTTCGGCTGCAATTCATTAATTTCATTAAAAGAGGAGAAACGACCTAAAATATCAGTTCAGAGAAAACAAAACAAATTTTGCTGAAAGTTTTATGATTATTACTGGATTCTCCTATAACATAAAGTTTAAAGTAATACAAATGAGAAAAAAATGTCAAAATTAACTTGGATCACTATCAGAAATATGTTTTTTAATAGTTTTCAAAGAAGGGATTCCATTACTTAACCTAAACAATTTTCATTTTCAGAATAAGACCATCAATCATAATCTAAATCTACTGTTCTATATTTGGAAAAAGGGGTGCGCAGAAGATCTACCTCTCTGTGGTGCACCTGGTAACACTTCTTAGTGGCTAAAAGATCTACAACATGGCATTATTGTTAGATTAATGAACTCTGTTTCAGCATGTTTTGTTGTATTATCTGGTTTTTTTTTTTTTATTCGTTGTTCTTTTTATTGCTGTAACTGTTCAGAATCTGCCATTGGAAATAAAAAAAAAAATAAATGAAAAAAATGGGAAGTGGAATAGAAATTTAGGTTATCTCATTTAAATGCATCTCGCCCAAGTCCCCCCCTTGATGTGTCTGCTATGATTTTTAAAACAAGTTCTTTATAATGAGATCCTAAAACATTGGATAGTAAAATGGTGGTGCAAGAGTAAAATAAAATCAACTTTGAGGTTTTTTTAAAAAGATCTTTTATCTTGGAAATCAAGATGTAATGTGATAGTTTAACAAAGAGGTCATCAGACTAAACATGTCATAAAATAAAATTGTCATTCTTTTATGTATGTATGTATATATATATGTATGTTCTAAATCATTATAAAAAATGTATGAATATCTTCTGTAAGTATTAAGTGATATGAGTAAAATTTATTTAAATTAGATTTCCTGAAATAATTTCTGTTTAATTTTTTATTTAATGCATATTTACATATTAAGCTCATCATTGGATCAATTCATTTGACAGCTTGCAGTAGAATGTTAGATTTATTAAATCACCTCAATGATTTGAATCCTGACAGAGCCATCTGAAGTTATCTGTACAGATCTAGGGCATAGGTTTTGTTACAATAAATCATTTAATGAAATTTCATTTGGTTTTAATGTTGTTAACCTTTGCAGCATACTATTCTGTAACAGTTAGTGTTTTAACTCTACCTACTGCTTATTTACATCAAAAAATTTCATAAGTTCTCTGCATAACCGAAGAGTTGAAAGATTTGCTGTGATCAACAATAAATTTTATAAATAATTTTTATTTTAATTATAAATATTAAATTTTGTTGTAAAAATAGTGCTATTAATAGTCAAAATGTCATGATTTCTCATGTATTTTCAAGACGCATAAATTTGTAGGGGAGAAAAAGTCAACCCAGTCTCTTTAGCTACTTTTTTTTTTTTTTTTTTTTTTGAGCAAGTTAAAAGCAAAGAGAACTAATATAAGTTTTTGTAGAGATAATTTCAAAAAAAACTGTATAAGGAAATTAATTCAAATATTTATAATGCATTTAAATTCTTTAAGCAAGAATCTAAAATGCTTTTATACAAAAACGTAATATTGTATTTAATTTATGTATAACACTGATATTGTATAAAAATAAATTTTTTACTTAAAAAAAGAAGAGAATTTTGAGCGTAAATGGTTTTAAAAATTTAGTTTGATGCTTTTGTATTGCTCTGAACAGTGTATAAAAATTAGTTAATCAGATTTTTGAAATATTATTTAAGATATTAAACTCTTGTTCATGACTTATGAAGTTGCTGATATTTAATTGAAACTTATCATCAGCTTTAATATCTGTTTAGCAGGTATTTCAAGCACTAAAATTCATTGAAGCTGAACAACTACTGGAATTATGTGAAGTTGGATGTTACTTTAGCAAGACAATGTGCATTACAAATAGTTATTCTCGTGCTTCTATATTTCTTCTTTTTGTGTTTGATAAAAATATATTTGTCAGTAATATTTTACAGAAAAATATATTTAACTATTTCAGGCATATCCAAGATAGAATTTCCAAAGGAATTGTTTTTTCCTTATAACAGACAAGTTTGCAAGATTTCCCATTCAAGTTACGGGCGATTTTTCTTCATCAGAATATTGAAAGAGGGCCGGATAGAAAATGATCGCATAAGATGTAATATTTTGAAGGGTGCGTTACCATATCTTTAATAGAAGCTTGCAAAAATGATGAAGGTTTATACAAAATAGTTTTAAAGAATAACTTTGAGCTAGCTGAGGCTACATTTACTTTGAAAGTCAGAGGTAGGATTTTTTTTTTTTTTTCAACTCTAGTAGTAAATATTTATGATTTTAGAATTGAATAAAACGTTTTGACTTGATATTCGTCTTTGCTTCAAACATTTCTTGAAGATCTCGTGTGGATTCAATAATTCTAATTAATTCCTACAATTTCACCCAGTTTTTGTGTTTAAAATATATATATAATTAACGGTCATTAACAATTAAATATTTAATTATCATTAGCAATTAATATGTATGTCTGAGAAATTATGTTATACATTAAAAAAGGGGATTGTTTTATTTGAATTATTATTATTCATTTAAGAAGGCTGACTTCATTTAAGTGTTTGCAATTACTTTTTAGAAGGAAATATAAAACATAATTTTTTTGCAAAAGAAAGTGATAAACATAATTTTTTTTTTTTTTAAAAATGATAGATAGAATATTAATCATGTTAAATAACTTTTAAAAATGGGCAATAGTAAAAACTTTATAATGCCAGAAGGGCTGAAATAATCTACATTTACATTTCTCGCTTTGGGTTTTTTTTTTTTTTTTTTAAACATAAAAATTGCCATAGATGTTAATCTACGAGATCTGAGATTTCCTAATGTCACTATAAAGGGCAGCTTTTTTTCTTTAAAATTCATTACATGTACCCGAAACTCAATCATTGTCGTGAAATTATTTTTAACAATCCCATTTTGAAAATAGTCTATTATCAACAGTAAATTTAAAAATATGAAAGATATTTTGTAAGAATTTTGAAAAATAATCTTCTAAAAAGCACAAAACTAAGGCCTGTATAACCAAGTAAAGCTGAATCTACTGTGGAATAGCTTGTGAGACAAGGTAAATTATTTTATTAATCACTTTTCATATTATTATAAGATTTTGATCTTAGGAGTATAGTATTTATACTGAACTATTTTTTTAACAAAAAAATATTTAATAGTAGTAATTTTTCTAGAAGTACTTAATAGTACTTTTAGTACTTAATTGCTTTCATCATGTTGATATTTAACCAAGTAAAGTTGAATCTACTATGGAAACTCTTGTGGATCAAGGTAAATTATTTTATTAATTGATTTTTATATTATTACAAACTTTTGACTTTTGGAATATGTTAATCATATTAATGTTATTATCATTTTAATTCTCTTGATCTGTATATGAGTTATTCTTTCAAAATCTTAATTTTTCTATTCTAATTTTATCAGAAATATTATAATAATTTGTTCAGATGATTTGCTGGTTAATATCGACAGTATGAAGGGTTAACCATTACTTCAATTGCATTTATGTAGATCCACCTTCAACATATATTACTTTTTATGTAAAAACTATCAAAAGAAAAAAGCACTAAACATCTGTACCATTGTAAAGACATTTTTGAGCAATTATACTTTTAAAATATATTATATTTTCAAGATTAAATTTAAAAAAATATTTTGCAAAACTTTGAACAAAAAACATATTTTTCTAGAAAATACAATATTAATCCCTGTACAATTAAGTAAAAGTTAAATTTTCTATGGAACAACATATGGATCAAGACGAATTATTATATATAAATTTTTTTTATATATTATGTGTATATAATATATATATATATATATATATATTGCAACCGTTTATCTATTGAGTCTGTCATTACTTAATTTCTTTTAATCTATCCATGCTATTTTAAATATTTTAATTCTCTTTCACTTTTATAAAAAAATGAATCTTAACTTTTGTTCACATTCGAAATTAATCAAAACTATTAGTATTGTCAAACAGCAGGATCTTTATTGAAATATATGAAGAATTTTAAAAGATGTGTATTATTCTAATAATTAAGTAGGCACATTTTATTATTATTGTATTATCATAAAAGTAATCTAAAAATTAAATATATTAAATAAAAAGGATGTATGAATAAAATAAATTAATGCATATGTATAAAAAAAAAAAAAGATGAAAGTTTGAAGGAAATTTTTTTCTTTTAATTTTCCTAAAACCATTGAAACTTTATTGAAATATATGAAGAATTTTAAAAGATGTGTATTAGTCTAATAATTAAATAGGCACACTTTTATTATTATTGTATTATCATAAAATTAATCTAAAAATTAAATATATTAAATAAAAAGAATGCATGAATAAAATAAATTAATGCATTTATAAAAAAAAAAAAAAAAAGATGAAAGGCATGAAAGATTAAAGAAAATTTTTTTCTTTTAATTTTCCTAAAACCAAAAATCTCTGCTTACAATTACATTGTTACACAGCTAAAAAAAAATCATTTTACAGTAATTGTAATAAAGTGGTAATTTTTTAGGGAAATGCTCCACTCAATGCAGTTCGACCCATTAATATTGAACCATCCATAGCAGACTGTCTTTCTTCTTCTATAGTAGAAAAATTATAGAGCAAGGTAAATTATTTATATAGGGTTGTTTTTTATAACTGGAATGAATTATAATTGTTTTTATTAGATGTTTTTCCATATTATTACTAGCTTTTGTGCTGCAGGATTTGATTGTTGTTCAGTTTTTGATGATATTTAAATGTTTTCATTTGCTTTTCCTCATATTAAGTATAAATCTGTGTTGTACTTGTGTTCCAGTTCATTTTATAAGATTTAGCATCAGATTTGTTATATTATAACTTTATTTTCTTCTCATAATTATAAGAATTCTCTACTTGTTATTACCTATCTCTTATTTCAATTTTAAAATGCATTAATTAAATTTTTGAAATAGTTATAAACAGGAAAGTATTAAAAAAAGTGTTTTATAAAAAAAAAGTACTTTATAAAGTAAAAAGTATTTTTTCAATGAGGAATTTTATTGATTTTTTTTAAATGTTTGAATAATTTATTTTTATTTAACTTTTAATTTTTAAGTGGATATTATAAATTTTATTTTAAGTCATAATTTTAATAGTTTTTAACAATTTAATAGTGACTGTGATTAAAATATTTTTCTTCCTTTTTTTTTTTTTCAAAGGACTGATGATCTTTTTACTTTCTCAATTTTTGTTCTACAAAACATAAATCGACGGAAATAGCAAGCACAGACAGCTTTCAATCCGTAAAAAATGTTAAAAGCGGAAGTTCTTTGTTAGTTATAGCTGTAGATTGGCGCCAACAAGTGCTATCTCTTTCTCAAGGAACGGGCATATGGGAATCAATAAGGGTGAAAGCCGCTGCCTGGAGTTTGAGATGCGCAGTCGCTACATGTGGCAGACTGCGCATTTTAAGCTCCAGCCAGCGGCTTTTCTTTGGGGGCGAGTTCTAATATTATGGATTGCGTATGGAAAGATTGCGGACCCATAGCATCATTGTGAATAGTGTTGAAATTATTAAAAAGTATAGCGTAGCTAGTGCTTGTTTGAGTTATTTGTAAAATATTTCCCCAACCCCAAAATGGCTACTTAAAAATGTAAAGTTGATTAAGAGTGCCGTGCTTTTAATGATGAATGGACCTGAAGGACCTCTCATCTGCAATGAAGCTGTAGCATTCAAAGAATACAACATTTCCTGTCATTTCACATCTAAGCATTAGAATTCCAATTACGAAGCAATGCCCGAATAGAAAGAAAACAAAATACAGAAAGTCTTTGTAAAAATTATCTGGCCGACAAAATTTTTTCAAGAAGGTAAACATTATCCAAGAAGTAGTTACATTGTAGCAATATTGCTAAAAATAATAAAGATCTCAGTTTCAGGAGTTAGTTAAACAATGCATGCTCCAAGTTTGGGATGTTTTATGTCCAGACAAGAAAATAATTTTGAGATTGTAAGCTTATCTCGAAAAACGGTGACTTCTAGAATCGAAGCCATCCATAAAAATTTGACATCTCAAATTAGAGTCCAAGATTGACCAGTTTAAATTTTGCTCCATAGCTATGGAAGAAAGCGCTGATATAAATGATACTGCTCAATTAGTATTATTTATAAGTGTGTTGATGAGAACTTTTAAATTACCAAGGAATTGGCGTGCATGCGTTCTTTAAAGGAAAACTACAACAGGATATGATATGTTTCGTGAATTTCAGGAAGTAGTTTTAACTTTGAGAGTGTTTTTAACGAATATATGTAATATTACCACAGATGGAGCACCAAAATAGGACAGGAAAAAAATCTGGATTTCTTGGACTCTTTAATCAAACTATCTCGGTAACAATGTTATTTTTCTACATTGTGTTATACATCAAGATGCTCTGTGTAAAAATCTGCATTGAATATGAAACCCGTGCTTGACAGTCGTAAAAGCTTGCAAACACTATTCGATCTCGTGGATTTACTCAAAGGCAATTTCTGAGATTTTCTTCAGTCGTGCTATCTGTGAATACTCTGATGTACTGTACACACGAAAGTAAGTTCCTGTTCTTCCATGAAACAAACAGTGTTCTGCGAAATGTTAAAAGACACAAAATGGCTTACGGACTTTGCTTTTTTCACAGATCTTCTTGAGCAACTTGAATGTCAAAATGCAAGGAAAAACCAATTTATCGACGATATGGGCCCATCTCAAGCTTTTTAAACTAAACTTAATATGTTTGCTAGGCAGCCAGCTAAGAACGACTTGTCTCATTTCCTGAGGTTAAATTCAGTACCTTCAGTAAATGAAGAAGCTTAAGAATTATGAAGATGGCTTGAAAAATGCATTTGAGTTCGAAAGCAGATTTCAAGATTTCAGTGCCATTCAAACAAAATTGGATATTTTTACCATGGCTTTCAACGTAAATTTGAAGCAGTGAGGTCATATTTGCAGATTGAATTGGTTAGAGGTTGCAATCTAACAATCATCTGTTTCGTTTCAATAACGAATATTCGGATGCCCTTAGAAGTTAACATAATTAGTTTTCAAATTGACACATTATAGATTATTGTTTTTTCTTTTAATGTCGGAAGAATTCATGGTTCACTTATGTATACGTCGAACACACCAGCGTTTAGGAAAGGACATTGCATTCCAAAAGGAGTTTTAGGGTTAACTGACCCGTATTTCCTTGTTGTATAGGAGATAAAAAAATTCCCACCGACCAGCCGTTGAACAGTAATTTAAGCGCATTGTCTCAATCGCCACTTTGTCTTCCCTCGTTTCTGAAAGCAATGACTAGAATGCTGCAAGTGAACCCACGTACTTCCGCATGCTATTTGCTCACCTTGTCACTATTCTACGAATGGGGAAATGAAAATTATCATCAAATTCTTGATGAAAGATGGAAATTAACAAAAATATATATATATATATATATATATATATATATATATATATATATATATGTGTGTGTGTGTGTGTGTGTGTTATACTACATTAATTTAAAAAGTGTTTTTTGTATTTAGTTGCCAACAAGAGAAAAAAACTGATTAATTATACATATAATAAAGTTTTTTGTAGCCATTAATTGTGACAATTGGTAAGTCAAATGGGTTTCATTGATTCATTACTTTAAATTCCTGCCTAAAAATAATTGTATTCAGGTATGTGCTGATTCAAATAAGCTTGCGTATTTCAATCTATTGTTTAACAACAATCGAGTGTTTATCGCAATTTTAAATGGAACATGGTTTAGGCAATAAATTTCAAATTAATTTAAATCGGAAAAATTAGATTTTGAACAGCTTGTTATTTGCAACAAAATCTGCAACAAACATAAAATATTGAATAAAGCATTTTTTGTGATATTTTAAATGCTTACTTTTATTTATTAAACTAAAGTTAAGAATTGTATTTATCCTTCATCGGAATTTTTTAAATCTTTCAAAATACAAATAACCAAATATATCTTTAAGTAAAATAGGCGTGGCGGGCTGATAACAACGCTTATGTACTCCAGTGGGCTATTCATCCTGCTGTAAATGAATCAATCTAAATACATTGCAGCTTTTATTACAACACAAATCTCTGATGATGACCGACTCTGTGTTCAGATGTTTTTCATTTGTTTTTCGGAATCCCATAAAACCCAATGATAGCGTGAATTAATCTGGGCCGGATCACGAACATATGATTCTTCCTTTCTTGATGCCAACAACAAAAAGACCGAAGACCTCCATCATAAGGGGGGGGATGGGAAAAGCCTTCTCCATACTATATCACCACCGAACAAAGAGGCACTTGACACGAAGTGTAGCCCGGAATTCTGCTCCAGGGTATTATTTTAGTCCTCCTATTTGTTTATCGTAATCTGACGGGTATATATCAATGGGAGTCCACGGTGTTATAGCAGATCCACCCCCCAGGAGAAGAGAAAGTTAGCAAGGGGTGTGTTCGAACAAAAACATTAGCACCCCTCTAGGATGCTCTTGGTGGCCAAGTTTTTTTGTTTTTGTGCCTCCGATAAAAGAGGAAATCGCATTGCACAATTCTTTCTAGACATAATAATGCGAAAGAAGCAAGTACATCAAGTGGTAAATAAAAAGGTTATTTAGCAGGACTATTTTTTATTGCGCTGCTTTCAGGAGTTTTTAGGGGCGGATAAATTCTGTCCTCTTTGGCCGTCTTTTGGTGATCCGTTCATTGTATACTCATTATTTTTCTCAACTGCTTATTCAGATCACATACAGGTTTTGTGATATAATTATACGAATCAAAAAAATATGCAAATAAAGCAGAAACTTAATAAATTATCCTTAATAAATAAATACTTGTTTCTCATTCATAATAAATACATGTTGTTCATCAGAAGTTTCCATATATTCAGCCTTCAATAAGGATTTTATTAAAATGTCTTATACGTCTTATTTTTATTAATAAATAAGTCATAAAAAATTTACTTCTTACCTTTTCTTTTAAAAAACGCGCAAAAATGTAAACGTTAGTTGAAATAACCCGTTAAATAAAAAAAAATTAAACTTAATTTTAATTCAATTTAAGGACTGGTTTAAAGAAACTGAATCATGACACAATGAATAAAAAATGCGTGAAGTGATTAAAACATGGATTCTTTTAATCCTGTAATTGCTACTCCATCAAAAAACAAAATTGCCAGAAAAAGCGCAATGATCTACAGTGTTTGAAAACATTGTTCATTCAGACATTTCCAACTTTTACTGTTTGCATATTGCTTGGAAATAATCGATGAACGGATTTTTGTTGTTTCTGTTCCTTTGTCCGATTCGTTCAAAAAAAACTTGTTCGTTCACAGCCGACAAATGATTAGGAGCATCACTATCACTGCTTTACCTAACTGTTGAGTGGAGAAAGTTACGTGTTCTCATATGAGCTGCAATAGACTTCTAAATTTTTTCATTTATAATGAAGGATGCCTAGACTGAGGCCTGTAGAAAATTTTCGCATAGCTTTGCGGCCTTCATAGCACTTCGTTCATTTTACTTAAAAAATGTAATTGGCAAAACTTTTAAAAGTTTTCTCAT